>ML419221.1:34952-53116 GCA_005239525.1 Nicotiana knightiana | reverse complement strand
GGGGGGGGGGGGGGGGTGAGAATCCACGTGGGATTTTGGAAAGTTGGCAGTAAGTTGACATCTAGTCATATGTTTAAGGAGGTGGTGGCTTATTTAGAGGATTTTGTGGCTTGATCACCACATAAGTTGTAACGATCCGACCGGTCATTTTACGTTATCGGACCCCTTTCCCATAAATGAAACTTCTCATAGTGGCTTATTATGATTTATGACTTGCGGGGACTGGTGGTCCGATATTCAGAGATGTTTAAAGTGCTATAGAAACATTTGGTTCCCTAATGTTGGCCTTTAAAGCCAAGTTTGACTTCGGTCATCATTTTGGGTTAACGACCTCAGAATCGAGTTTCATTAGTTCTGGTAGCTTCGTACGATGATTTCAGACCTGGGCGTATGTTCGGAGTGGGTTTCTGATGACCCGGGAGCGTTTCGGTGACCAATATTTAAATAAGAAGTTCCTTAAGTTCCTACTGTGGTTTCGGACGTGTTTTTCTATTATTGATGTACGAACGGAATTCCGAGACTGAAAATAGTTCTGTTATGTCATTTATAACTTGCCTGCAAAATTTGGTGTCATCCACAGTAGTATAGGTAGGTTCGGCGCGTTGTTAGCGAAGTATAGAAAACCTAAAGTTCCTAGTTTGGTTCTTGGGGTTTTGAGGTGTGATTTTGAGTTTTAGCGTTGTTTTGGGTGTTCAGAAGGCTCGAGAGAGTCCGTATTATGATTTGGGACTTATTGGTATAATTGGATGGGGGATCGGGTGGGCCCAGGTGCCTCGCTGGACACTACACGAGGCCAAAAACCAGCTGAAACGGTTGACAAGGCGCAAGTGCGGCACCGCTCCTACGGTCCTAGACTCGCAGGTTCGAGCCCTAGTGGTCAGGCCAATTCTCACAGGTGCGGAGAAAATTCCGCAGTTGGAGCCGCATGTGCGGTCTCCACTCGCAGGTGTGATACCGCAGGTGCGGTCCTCGAGCCGCAGGTGCAAAAACATTGTTGAGACAGTGTGTTTGTAGACACGGGATTTAAGTCATTTTCCTTATCTTCTTCTTTTTCCTTGGGACGATTTCCACTATTTTAGAGGGGAAAACGACCTGGTTATTGAAGTTAAGTAAATTCTACTCTAACATTAGCTTCATGCAATGATTACTAGCTTAATTAACTACCTAAATTAGTGAAAAATCAAGAATGTGGTAGTAACCTGGGGCTTTCGATGATTTGAGAAATTACCTGTGAATTTGCTATGAAATCAAGTAAAAATAGTATATTAATGATCCTTAGGCTTTGGGTGAGTGTTTCCTTAGAGAATTATTGGAATCCGAACACGCGGGCCCGAGGCCGGATTTTAGATTTTCTTCAAGAATGGTGAATTTGGCTAGGTAATAGGAGAATTCCATGCTTTGAATATATATTAATGTATTTCTATAACATTTGGCTAGTTTCGAGTCCTCAGGTGTAGAGTTCGGAGTTTCGGGCGCGTTCTCGGTTTGAGAAGTAAATTCGACGGAAGGTGAGTCTCCTTTCTAACCTTGTAAGGGGGAGTTGTCCCCCTAGGTGATTTAAATGCTATATGTGATAATTTTTGGGGGCTACGTTCGTACAAAGTGGCGAGATTCCGTACGTAGCGACTATTACTATTATGTTCAGGTAGTTAGGCCCGCATCATGCCTTGTGTTTTACTTGATATGAACTATATTCTTAATGAATTTACGTTACATGTTTCTTATTCCCCCGAAGTTATGGAATTTGAGAAAAACTTGTAAGAAATTGTTCACTGAAAAGTATTTTCTTTTAAAAGGAATAATGTGTGTGCATGTGACCACTTCGTAATTTACATTCCGCGAGCGGAGTGTGATTTCCCCACTTTTATGGGAACGGGCCATACGCCATAGTGGATTGAGAAATGCACTTTTGGTACGGACCGTTTGATACTCGGCTGTGCATAGAGAGGATTGAGAAATTCACTTTTGGTACGGGCCGTTCAATCCTCGGTAGTGCATAGAGAGGACTGAGAAATGCACTTTTGGTACGGGTCGTTCGATCCTTGGTAGTGCATAGAGAGGGTTGAGAGATGCACTTTTGTTACGGGTTGTTCGATCCTCGGCAGTGTATAGATGTGAGTACTTTGTGGAGAGGTGCACTTTTGGTACGGGTTGTTCGATCCTCGACAGTGCACGGACATGATTATCATATGACTCCGGTCGGTTGTCCTTACCCTGCCTGCGTATGATTTATTTGTTACTAAATTCATGGATATTGATCTGACAGATATTTGGGGAAAAGTGAAATGGTATTTGTTTTATTTATTCCCAGTATTCTTCTTGGATTTCAGTACATTACATATATTTGTTGCTTCACTGCCTTTACATGCCTGCCGTTTCTATTATATTATGTTAAATAATATTGTTGAACCTTAGTGACTGTCATGTCGACCTCTCATCACTACCTCTTCGAGGTTGACGTATATTCTGGACCTGACTCCATGTTGAGCTCCCTCCCTTGGAGATTCTCGGCAGCACTATGGACTTATCTTTTGTTTATTTTTGTCTACTTCTTTCAGACAACAGTATAGTTTGTATCATATTTTGTATATTCTACTAGTTCGCCTGTTGACTTGTGACACTAGTTTCTGGCACACACATAGTAGACTCTATATTTTTGGGACTGTATATATTGGTTCATGATCATCATGGATGTATTTACTTAAGTTGGTTAATGTATCCGCCTTTATTTAAATGATCTAAGCTTAAATTTTTTTAAATTGTGGGGTTGGTATGTCAAATAAGGATAATCTCACTAGTAAAGAATTGTTGGCTTGCCTGACTCCGGTGTTAGGCACCATCACGACTTGTGCTGGATTTTGGGTCGTGACAACATGGTTTCGGAGCACTAGGTTCACTTAAGTCTCACGAGTCACGGGCAAACCCAGTGGAGTCTTGCGGATCGATACGGAGAGATATGTACTTATCTTTAGGAGCTATAGGGTGTTAGGAAACCTCTCTTTGTTCTTATTCTATCGTGCAGTCGATGATTTACTAAATTGATTATTCTATTCTCTCACAGATAGTAAGGACGCGTGCATCTGATGTTCCAGACCCGGGAAGGGCCGCTACCCCCGCTGTCCGAGGTCGTGGTAGAGGTCGGGGGAGGGCACCGGCCTATGGTAGGGGACGAGGGCGTCCTAGAGCTATTCCGATCCCGCCACCAGAGGATCCTATTATAGAGGAGCAGGATGAGGTGCCTCCAGCAGATCCTGCACCAGTAGACTTTATGATGGCGCCAGGCTTCCAAGTAGTCATGGGCCGTATGATGAGATTTATGGACAGTATGTCCCAGGCTGGTTTATTTCCAGCAGATCCTGCACCAGTAGACTTTATGATGGCGCCAGGCTTCCAAGTAGTCATGGGCCGTATGATGAGATTTATGGACAGTATGTCCCAGGCTGGTTTATTTCCAGCAGATCCTGCCACTTCTCAGGCAGGAAGGACGGGGAGTCCAGACCCCTACTGCCCAGGCTACAGGACAAATAGCAGCATTACATCATACCCAGGGTACACCACCCGTGGGTGGGGTCTAGCCTGTTGCAGCAGTCCCTGATCCCAGATCAGCTGCAGACGGCGATCTACAGAGGTTATTGGATAGATGGACTTGATTGCACCCTCCAGTCTTTGGGGGTGAGCGAGGCGAGGACGCCCAGGATTTTGTGGATAAGTGCAGGGACAGACTGAGGAACATGAGGATACTAGATTCCCACGGAGCGGAATTCACTACCTTTCAGTTGGAGGGCACAACTCGTAGGTGGTGGCAGTCCTATATTCTCAGCAGGCCAGCAGATTCTCCTCCTGTCACATGGGAGCAGTTCACGCAGATGTTTCTAGATAGATATATACCACCCTCTAAGCCGGAAGAGCTGCAGTACCAGTTTAAGCGTCTAGAGCAGGGGCAGATGTCAGTGACAGATTATGAGGCCAGATTTTCAGAGTTGTCTCGCCATGCACTCATGATAATACCTACTGATGCAGATAGGGTGCGGAGATTTGTGGCTGGGTTGCACCCAGGTATTAGGGCCACCATGGCCCGAGAGGTGGAGATGGCTACTCTTTATCAGCTCGTGTTAGAGATTGCTCGCAGGATCGAGGGGTATCAGTTGAGGAGCACGGAGCAGGTGCAGCAGGATAAGAGGGCTAGATTCTCTGGAGATTTCAGAGGTGCCCCAGCTAGGGGAAAGGGTCAGTGTAGTAGTGGTCAGCGCCATACTAGAGGATTCCTACCGTATTCCAGCCATTTAGAGTTCACACAGTGGTTATCCTAGTCATCCGAGACCCTCCGACCCCTAATTCAGTGCTATGCCAGAGGGCTCTCGTCGCCCTCCGGCCATTCAGGGTTCTTCTTCAGGGTAGCATACTATGCTACCTGGGAGTTGTTATGAGTGTGGAGATCCATGTAATATGGGGAGGTAGTGCCTCAAGTTTTGGGGCAAGGCTGTACAACAGGGTTATCAATAAATGGGTCCAGCACTAGCAATCCGGCCACCTAGAGGTGGAGGACAGGTCGGTAGGGTCATCCTAAAGGAGGAGGCAAGTCCGGGGGAGGTCAAGTAGCTCTTGTTCACTATGGTGGAGCTTAGTTTTTTGGTACTCCAGCCAGATTCTATGCCATTCCAGCCAGATCAGATGCAGTGGCCTCAGACGCCGTGATCACAAGCATTATTACAGTTTGTGGTAGAGAGACATCGGTGTTATTTGATCCAGGATCCACTTATTCCTATGTTTCGATCTTATTTGCTCATTTTTTGGATGTCCCTCGTGAGTCCTTGGGTTCACCTATTTATGTGTCCACTCCCATGGGTGATTCGGTGGTAGTAGACCGGACTTGCCGGTCCTTTGTGATCCATTTTGTGGATTCGAGACTCGAGCGGATCTCTTTTTGCTCGATATGGTTGATTTCGAGATTATTTTAGGCATGGATTGGCTATCTCCTTATTATGTCGTGCTCGATTTCCATGCCAAGACAATTACATTAGCCATGCCTGAGTCGTGTAGGCTGGAGTGTAGAGGTAGCTCAGTTAGTACAGCAAGCCGGTTATTTAATTCTTGAAGGCTCGACATATGGTCGAGAAGGGTTGTCTGGCCTATTTTGCTTATGTGCGGGACACCACCACTAAGTCTTCGACGATTGATTCAGTGCCAGTTGTTCGAGAGTTTGCTGATGTATTTCTTTCTGATCTTTGGGGCATCCCTCCGGATCGTGATATTGATTTCTGCATTGATTTAGCATCAGGAACCCACCCTATATATATTCCTCCGTACTGTATGGCTCCGAAAGAGTTGAGGGAGTTGAATGAGCAGCTTCAGGATTTGTTAACTAAGGGATTTATCAGGTCAAGTGTATCGCCGTGGGGTGCTCCAGTTTTATTCGTGAAAAAAAAGTATGGGTCCATGTGGATGTGTATTGATTACCGCTAGTTGAACAAAGTTACCATTAAGAACAAGTAGCATTTGCCGCGCATAGATTATTTGTTTGACCAGTTGCATGGTGCTCGTGTGTTTTCTAAGATTGATTTGAGATTGAGGTATCATTAGTTGAGGATTCGGGCTTCAGATGTTCCGAAGACTGCTTTTCGTACGAGATATGGCCATTATGAGTTCCTGGTAATGTCCTTTAGTGTGACTAATGCCCTAGTGGAATTCATGGACTTGATGAATAGGGTGTTCATGCCGTATATTGATTCCTTTGTCATTGTCTTCATTGATTAAATTTTGATTTACTCACGTATCCTGGGGGAGCACGAGCAGCATCTGAGAGTTGTGCTCCATACTTTGCAAGAACAGAAGCTATATGCTAAGTTCTCCAAGTGTGAGTTTTTGTTGGATTCTGTGGAATTATTAGGACA
Source organism: Nicotiana knightiana (assembly GCA_005239525.1). Classification (NCBI taxonomy): domain Eukaryota; kingdom Viridiplantae; phylum Streptophyta; class Magnoliopsida; order Solanales; family Solanaceae; genus Nicotiana; species Nicotiana knightiana. Next base: position 47,225 of record ML419221.1, on the reverse strand, counting down.
TGTGGTATCCGGAGAGGGTATCAAGGTTGATCCTCAGAAGATCGAGGCAGTTCAGAGTTGGTCGCGTCCTACTTAAGCTACAGAGATCAGGAGCTTTTTGGGCCTAGAAGGCTATTATCGCCGATTTGTGGAGGGGTTCTACTCTATTGCAGCTCCATTAACTATATTGACTCAGAAGAATGCCCCGTTTATATGGTTCGACGAGTGCGAGGTGAGCTTTCAGAAGCTCAAGACATCATTGACCTCAGCACCAGTTCTAGTATTGCCTTCCTGTTCTGGGATGTATACATTATATTGTGATGCTTCACGCGTTGGCTTGGGGTGCGTATTGATGCAGGAGGCGAGAGTTAATGCTTATGCTTCGTGCCAACTGAAGGTTCATGAGAAGAATTACCATGTGAACGATTTGGTGTTGGCGGCGATTGTTCATGCTCTTAAGATTTGGAGGAACTACTTGGATGAAGTGTCTTGTGAGGTTTATACAGACCACCATAGCCTACAGCACTTGTTCAAGCTGAAGGATCTGAATTTGAGGCAGCGCATATGGCTTGATTTGTTGAAGGATTATGATATCACCATTCTTTATCACCCGGGTAAGGCAAATGTGGTAGCAGATGCTTTGAGCAGGAAGGCGGAGAGTATGGGTAGCTTGGCTTATATTGCAGCAGAGGAGAGACCTCTAGCCTTGGACATTCAGTTGTTGGCCAATCGCCTAGTGACATTAGACCTTTCAGAGCCTCGTCGAGTTTTAGCACATGTGGTTGCTCAGTCTTCATTATTGGAGGAGATTAAGGCCCGGCAGTTCTATGATCCGTGCTTAGTAGAGCTTTGGGAGATAGTGGTTTAGGGTAGGGCCAATGAGGCTACTATTGGCGAGGATGGTGTTCTGAGACTTCAGGGCCGCTTATGTGTTCCTAGTGTTGATGGCCTGAGGGAGAGGATTCTAGAGGAGGCACACAGTTCTCGGTATTCTGTTCATCCTGGTGCTACGAAGATGTATCGTGACTTGAAGCAGCATTACTAGTGGAGGCGGATGAAGAAGGACATTGTGGAGTATGTGACTAGGTGTCTTAATTGCCAGCAGGTGAAGTATGAGCACCACATGCCAGGAGGCCTACTTCAGCAGATGCCCATTCCTGAGTGGAAATGGGAGCGCATCACTATGGACTTCGTGGTTGGGTTGAAGGTTGACGCGGTTTGGGTCATTGTGGATAGGTTGACCAAATCGGCGCATTTCATTCCAGTAGCTACTACTTATACTTCTGAAAGGTTGGCCCAGATCTACATTCGGGAGATAGTCCGGTTGCATGGTGTGCTAGTGTACATTATATCAAATTGAGGTCCTTAGTTTAGCTCGCACTTCTGGAGAGCATTACATAGTGAGATGGGTACCCAGATAGAACTTAGCACAACATTTCAACCTCAAACGGATGGTCAGTTGGAACGTACAGTTCAGATATTGGAGGACATGCTCAAGGCATGTGTGATTGACTTCGCAGATTAGTGGGACCAGTTCTCACCTTTGGCCGAGTTTCCTTACAATAATAGTTATCAGTCCAGCATTGAGATGGAACCATTTGAGGATTTGTATGATCGGCGATGTCATTCTCCTATCGGGTGGTTTGATCCTGGCGAGGCTAAGTTATATGGCACCGACCTGGTAAGGGATTCTTTGGAGAAAGAGAAGCTGATTCAAGAGAGGCTCCGTACAACACAGTCCAGATAGAAGAGTTATGCGGATCAGAGGACGCGTGATGTATCATTTATGGAAAGAGATAGGGTCCTATTGAATGTCTCGCCTATGAAGGGTATTATGAGGTTTGGGAAGAAGGGCAAGCTAAGCCCGAGGTTTATAGGTCCCTTCGAGGTGTTGAGGCGTGTTGGGGAGGTTGCTTATGAGCTGGCCTTGCCTCCCATTTTATCAGGATTTCATCCAGTTTTTCATGTATCCATGCTACGGAGGTACCACACCGACTTTTCTCATGTGGTTGACTTAGCCACCATTCAGTTGGATGAGAGGTTGCGCTATGAGGAGGAGTCAGTTTCTATTATTGATAGATAGGACCACCAGTTGAGGTCCAAGAGATTTCTGTCGTAAGGGTCCAGTGGAAGGGCTAACAAGTTGAGGAGGAAACTTGGGAGTCCTAGGAGGACATGCGGAGAAAATACCCACACATATTCAGCACTTCAGGTATGATTCTATACTTGTTCAAGGACGAACATTTGTTTAAGAGGTGGAGAATGTAATGACCCGACCGGTCGTTTTGCATTATTTGACCCTGTTCCCCTAAATGAAACTTCCCATAGTGGCTTATTATGATTTATGACTTGCGGGTACTGGTGGTCAATGATTCGGAGGTGTTTAGAGTGCTATAGAACCATTTGGTTCCTTAAGGTTGGCCTTTAAGGCCAAGTTTGACTTCGATCAAGATTTTGGGTAATCGACCTGGGAATCGAGTTTCGTCGGTTCCGGCAGCTTCGTACGATGATATCGGACCTAGGCGTCTGTTCGGAAGAGGTTTCTGATGACCCAGGAGCGTTTCGGCGACCAATATTATAATAAGAAGTTCCTTAAGTTGCTATTGTGTTTTGGGACTTGTTTTGTTTTATCGAGGTCCGAACGGAATTCCGAGACCCGAAATAGTTTCGTTATGTCATTTATGAATTGCCTGCAAAATTTGGTGTCATTCCGAGTAGTACAGGTCAGTTTCGGAGCATTGTTAGCGAAGTCTAGAAAACCTAAACTTCCTAAGTTTGGTTCTTGGGGTTTTGATGTGTGATTTTGAGTTTTAGTGTTGTTTTGGTTGTTCCGAAGGCTCGAGCGAGTATGTATTATGACTTGGGACTTGTTGGTATAATTGGACGGGGACTCAGGTGGGCCCAGGTGCCTTCTGGACACCACACGAAGCAAAAAAACTAGCTGAAATAGCTGCTGGTGCACCTGTTCTGGTGTGACCGAAGGTGTGGTTGACTAGTCACAAGTGCGGGACCGCTCCTGCAGTCCCAGCCTCGCAGGTACGACCTCCAGTGGTCAGGCCAATTCTCGCAGGTGTGGGCCCAGGCTTCCTAGTCCATTTCCGCAGGTACGAGCCTTTGCTCGCAGGTGCGAGACCGCAGGTGCGGTCCTCGAGCCGCATCTGCGAAAACACTGTTCAGAAAGTGTGTTTTTATACACGAGATTTAAGTAATTTTCCTTATCTTCTTATTCTTCCATGGGACGATTTCCACCATTTTAGAGGGGCAAATGACCTGGTTATTGAAGGTATGTAAATTCTACTCTAACATTAGCTTCATGCATGGATTACTAGCTTAATTAACTACCTAAATTAGTGAAAAATAACGAATTTGGTAGTAACCTAGGGCTTTCTATAATTTGAGAAGTTACCCGTGCATTTGCTATGAAATCAAGTAAAAATTGTATATTAGTGATCCTTAGGCTTTGGGTGAGTGTTTCCTTCGAGAATTATTTGAATCCGAGCATGCGGGCACGGGGTCGGATTTTAGATTTTCTTCAAGAATGGTGTATTTGGCTAAGTAATAGGAGAATTTCATGCTTTGAATATATATTAATATATTTGTATAACATTTGGCTAGTTTCGAGTCCTCGGGTGTAGAGTTCAGAGTTTCGGGCGCGTTCTTGGTCCGAGGAGTAAATTCTACGCAAGGTGAGTCTCATTTCTAACGTTGTCAGGGGGAATTGTCCCTCTAGGTGATTTAAATGCTATATGTGATAATTTGTGGGGGCTACGTGCGTACAAAGTGACGAGAGTCCGTACGTAGCGACAATTACTATTATGTCTGGGTAGTTAGGCCCACATCGTGCCTTGTGTTTTTGTTTATATGAACTATATGCTTAATGAATTTACGTTACATGTTTCTTATTACCCCGAAGTTATGGAATTTGAGAAAAACTTGTAAGAATTTGTTCACTTAAAGGTATTTTCTTTTAAAAGGAATAATGTGTGTGCATGTGATCGCTTCGCAATTTACATTCCTCGAGCGGAGTGTGATTTCCCCACTCTTATGGGAACGGGTCGTACGCCACGGCGGATTGAGAAATGTACTTTTGGTACGGGCCGTTCAATCCTCGGCAGTGGATAAAGAGGATTGAGAAATGCACTTTTGGTACGGGTCGTTCGATCCTCGGCTGTGCATAGAGAGGATTGAGAAATGCACTTTTGGTACGGGTCGTTCGATCATTGGCAGTGCATAGAGAGGATTCAGATATGTACTTTTGGTACGGGCCATTCAATCCTCGGCGTGCATAGATGTGAGTACTTTGTGGAGAGGTGCACTTTTGGTATGGGCCGTTCGATCCTCGGCAGTGCACAGACATGACTATCTTATGACTCCGGCCGGTTGTCCTTAGCCTGCGTGCGTATGATTTATTTGTTACTAAATTCATGGATATTGATGTGACAGATATTTGTGGAAAAGTGAAGTGGTAATTGTTTTATTCATTCCCAGTATTCTTCTTGGGTTTCAGTACTCTATATATATTTGTTGCTTCACTGCCTTTATATGCATGTCGTTTCTAATATATTCCGTTAAATTATACTGTTGGACCTTAGTGAGTGTCATGTCGACCTCTCGTCACTACCTCTTCGAGGTTAGGCGGGATACTTACTGGGTACATATATATTTATGTACTCATGATACACTTCTGTACTTAATTGTACAGGTTCTGAGGCTGGTACATCTGGTTGTATATTCTGGACATGACTCCATGGTGAGCTGCGTCCCTTGGAGATTCTGAGCAGCACTATGGAGTTATCTTTTGTTTATTTTTGTCTACTTCTTTCAGACAGCAGTACCGTTTGTATCATCTTTTGTATGTTCTACAAGTTCGCATGTTGACTTGTGACACTAGTTCCTGGCACACACATAGTAGACTCTATATTTTTTGGACTTTATATATTGGTTCATGATCATCGTGGCTGTATTTACTTAAGTTAGTTAATGTATCCACTTTTATTTAAATGATCTAAGCTTAAAGTTTTGGAAATTGTGGGGTTGGTATTTCAAATAAGGATAATCTCACTAGTAAACAACTGTTGGCTTGCCTGACTCCGGTGTTGGGCGCCATCACGACCTGTGTTGGATTTTGGGTCATGACATAAGTGGAACCCACTCCCCTAAGATTAAAAGAACCCCTCTAAATCATTTAAGGGAGATTCATATATCTCTAATGTAAGGAAGAAGACTTCATCAAACTCACATAGGTGATAGAAACGTGATTTGCTATAAAATCCATACAAGGCTACTTAGTAACGTGAGAATTTCAATTCTAACGGAGCACAGTACAATCTTTCTCAAGAATATCATACGGATTTTTCTCTACTTCGATCTGCCGTTATGTGTTTTGTCACAATTGACATGTGTCAGAGGGATTTCCAAGAGAATCAACTATGGTATGTCAAGGCTAATACCTTCCTTCATTTTAGCATGATCTCGTAATTACATGTATTTGATAATGAGGCATAAAGACAATTGCATACTCCTGAATTTATATACATTATCCTAGTCTCATAAGTTATAAATTATCCCTTATTGGGACTTTATATTCAACTGTATATATATATACAGTATTTCACCACCATCGAGTTATAATCGATGTGCAGGCCCCTATTGGGCAACCTCTGATCAGATGGTAAGTTATATACCGAGCCTACTGTGGTTGAGCGCCTACGAGGGAGCTCATAATCTCCAATATACAGAGCCTAGTATGGTCGAGCGCCTATGAGCGAGCCTACTACGGTAGAGCAGTTATACATACCAAGCCCTATAAGGCCGGACAACTATTTTACTTACTATATTGAGAGAGTTGAGTCAGTATCAGCAGGTAAAAATATCTTCAAATTATCTTTGACTCCTAGTTACTTTCAGTTATTATACTATCAGTTCAGTTTCAGCTTCAATTGTTCTGTTTTCTTACATACTTGGTACATTATTTCGTACTGACATCCCTTTTGTCGGGGAAGCTACATTTCACGCGTGCAAGTTCAGACAGACAGACGAGTAGACCTCCTCAGTAGGTGTTGCCCGAGTTCAGCTTGATCGGTAAGCTCAGCGTCCTTCGGAGTTGCTGGGTCTAGAGTTTTATGTACATCTTGTGTATATATGTATATAGATGTTATGGATAGGTCGGGACTGTCACGACCCAAATTTTCCTCTGTTGGGTACAGTGATGGCACCTACTCTTAGGGACTAGGTAAGCCTAACATTTCCACTGAACGACAATAGCAATAAAGTAATTATAGCAGTCTCAATATAGACATCTTCACAGAGTTTACAATTCCCCAAAACCCGGTAAATACAAATCATAAGCTCTACAAAATCTTTCTATCAAATCTAAATACAACTGTCTAAGAATAAATAAGTACAGTTGAATAAAAATAAAACAGGAAGGTGACTCCGAAGTATACGAACGCAGCAGCAGGTTACCTTGAGTCTCCTCATCATTGATCTGCGCAGCTGCTAACAAGAATAACCTGGATCTGCGCAGAAAAATGTGCATAAATGTAGTATGAGCACACCACAATGGTGCCCAGTAAGTGTGAAGACTAACCTCGGTGAAATAGTGACGAGGGCTAGTCAAGACACCACTGGTCTAATAACTAAAAAGGCATAAATGTATAAATGACCGAAACATAATATCTATCTAAAGATTTTTTCAATATAATTAACGATACGATCGAATAATACGGAAGAAAATTCAATAATTACGATCAACAGACAACATAATGGAAATACGCAAAGAGAATGGAAAGAATGCAATCCAAATGGCGGGAATCACAAACCAATAAAAGCACTAGAAACTCAGCAGTGCCTCAAGTTATTCACATGAGGCCTTAGCCAATAAACTCAATAAAACTGATCAAATCTTCAAGTGAAAACCTTTAAATAGTGAGTTTATTTTGAAAACTTTAAAGATATAACCATTTCGGAATAAAGAAATTTCTTCTTTGAAACATACTTTCTCTGAATGTATATTTATGTATTTTTATAAAGAGAAATCTTTAAAACATAGTCTCTTCAAATACGTGGTGTTCAAATATATATTTTCCCAAATACTGCTCTTTCAAATATCATTTTTCTGCAAGACAAATACTTTCCAAATATACTTTCGAAATAGAAGTCCTTCAAACATAACTTTTCCTGGAGATAATTGCTTTTCAGCTGTACTTTTAAATATATATATATATGTTCTTCGATCCAAATCTCCTCAATGATAAAACAACCGTAACTCAGTCCGCAACTCAGAATTTGTCATGCAATGCAGTACAGGGGGAAAGCTCCTTGAATGTAGTCCGTAGTCCCAATTTAAATATGCGATGCAGTACAGGGGGAAAGCTCCTTGAATGTAGTCCGTAGTCCCAATTTAAATATGCGATGCAGTACAGGGGGAAAGCTCCCGGATCTCTGTTCGTAGTCCCAATTGAAATATGCGATGCAGTACAGAGGGAAAGCTACCGGATCTCTGTCCGTAGTCCCAATTTAAATATGCAGTGCAGTACAGGAGGAAAGCTCCCGGATCTCTGTTCGTAGTCCCAATTGAAATATGCGATGCAGTACAGAGGGAAAGCTACCGGATCTCTGTCCGTAGTCCCAATTTAAATATGCAGTGCAGTACAGGAGGAAAGCTCCCGGATCTCTGTCTGTAGTCCCAATCTAAGTATGCAGTACAGTGCAGGGGAAAGCTCCCGGATCTCGGTCTGTAGTCCCAATTTAAATATGCAATGCAGCCACTGAGGAAAACAACCAGAATGCGACAGAAACAACATATATTGCCTCAACCGGCGCAAAAGCAAACAAGACCGAATGCAATGTGCGATGATCAAATCAATACAAAGACTTAAATCACAAAAATGGTAAAAACTCACTCATAAGAAGTAGCCACTAAAAGGAAAGCCAAGCACAAAGAGAAAACAACATAACGAGGGGAAAACAAGACAAATATAGCAACGATTCAATTTATTCAAGTTCGCAACCAAGAAACCAAATAATCCCGGCAAGGGAATCAGCTATAACCAATCACACTTAGACAATTAGCTCCACCGAATAAACTCAGTTTGAGCAAATGCTCAGTAAATAGGCAGCATCAAAGAATACCATCGACATGGGTGGTCATCAATTAAACCTAAGTAGTACATAAGAGGAAAATCATTTAAATCACAATGTGAGACTCACGGGCATGCGTGACCAACGTATAGATATTCCAATTACTTGTTAGACATTTATAGGGTGAGATTATACTAGTTTTAGTCACATAGGCAGCGTATGAAGAAAGATAAAGTATAACGGTTGGAAAAACAAAGTCTTCATTTAAGTCAATAAAGATCATATAAGATACAAGGAATGCTAGGAAAGTACTTCTAATTTGAGCAGGGAGAGATGAGATTAGAAATCAGGAATTTAAATATAACAATTTCAATTCATACGCGGGGAACATAAGGACCTACAAATCTCTAAAGGGCAGTCTATATGCAAATAAGTCTGAGTACGCAATCGTCACCTCGCGTGCGCGGGATACAGTCAACATAGAAGACTCAATCCTGAGGTGTAGTTCCCCCACACAAGGTTAGGAAAGATACTTACCTGTGTGTTCGAATAGCATAAAAGGTCAGACACCAGATGACAGCATTTGACATCAAAATTTTCACCACTTTTGCACTCCGACACCTACCCCAAACTCACCAGAGCCCTCGGGGCTCAAAACCAAATATACACGCAACCTCAAAAACATCCTACAGACTTATTCAAGTAATCAAAACACCAAAATAATATCATAAACATCGAACTAAACCTCAAAATCAATGAAGTTACTTTACACTTCAAAAACTTCTAAATTTTCCATTTTCGATCTGAATCACATCAATCTAAGTCCGTTTCCCACCGTAAGACATGTTGAACCTGTTCCGGGCTCCGGAACCATAATACGGGACCGGTATCACAGGTTTCACATCAAATCTCATTTTCAAAAACCTTTATATTTTTCAGAAAATAATTTTCTTCAAAATAGTATTTCTCGGACTTGGGACCTCGGAATTCGATTTCGGGCACACGCCCAAGTACCATATTTTCCTACGGACCTTTTGGGACCGTCAAATCACGGGTCTGGGTCCGTTTACTAAAAATGTTGACCAAAGTCAACTTTATTCAAATATTTATTATAAAATCATCATTTTATCAATTTTCCATATAACAGCTTCCAGGCTACGCGCCCAGGCTGCGCACGCACATCGAGGTGAGGTAACAAGAGGCTTTCATGACCTCGGAACATATATTTAGCTAAAAGTACACGGGATGACCTTTTGGGTCATCACAATCTCCACCTCTAAAACAAACGTTCGTCCTCGAACGGATGTAGAAAGGTACATAAATAGCGGAAAAGATGGGGATATCGACTCCGCATATCGTACTCGGACTCCCAGGTAGCTGCCTCAACAGGCTGACCTCTCCACTGAACACGAACCGAAGGATAACTCTTCGATCTCAGCCGACGAAACTGTCGAGCTAATATGGCTATCCGCTCCTCATCATAAGTCAAACCCTTGTCCAATTGGACAGCGCTGAAGTCAAGTACATGAGAGGGATCGGCAATATACCTCCGAAGCATAGATACATGAAACACCGGGTGCACGGCTGATAAACTAGGTGGCAAAGCAAGTCTGTAGGCCACCTCTCCCCCCTTGTCCAGAATCTCAAATGGACCAATGGACCTAGAGCTCAACTTTCCCTTCTTTCCGAACCTCATCACGCCCTTCATGGGCGACACCCGAAGAAATACTTGGTCTTCTATCATGAATGCTATGTCACGAACTCTGCGATCCGCATAACTCTTATGTCTGGACTGGGCTATATGAAGTCTATCCTGAATAATCTTCACTTTATCCAAGTCATCTTGGTCTTCTATCATGAATGCTCGACTGATAGCTGTTGTTGTAGGAAAGCTGAGCTAAAGGCAAGAACTGTTCCATGAACCTCCAAAATCAATGACACATGCTCACAACATAGCCTCAGAAATCTTAATAGTACGCTCGGACTGTTTGTCTGTCTGAGGATGAAATGTTGTGCTCAAATCAACCCGTGTGCCCAACTCATGCTGAAATACTATCCAGAAATGGGAGGTAAACTGAGTACCTCGATCAGATATAATAGACACGGGCACACCATGCAATCGAACTATCTGTCTCACGTAGATCTTTGCCAACTTCTCCGCCGAATACGAAACTGATAGAGGAATGAAGTGTGCTGAGTTGGTCAACCTATCCACAATGGCCCACACCGCATCAAACATCCTCTGAGTCTATGGAAGTCTAACTACGAAGTCCATGGTGATACGCTCCCACTTCCACTCGGGAAGCTCAATCTGCTCCATCAAACCACCGGGTCTCTGGTGCTCGTACATAACCTGCTAATAGTTCAAGCACCGAGCTACATATGCTACAATATCCTTCTTCATCCGCCGCCACCAATAATTCTGCCGCAAGTCCTGGTACATCTTTGCGGCGCCCGGATGAATGGAATATCGGGAATTATGGGCCTCCTGCAATATCAACTCCTGAATTCCATCAACATCAGGTACACAAATACACCCTTGCATCCTCAAAACTCCCTCATCATCAACTGTGACCTACTTGGCACCTCCGTGCCGGACCGTATCTCTAATAACACATAAATGACGATCATCATACTGCCTGGTCCGAATACAATCATACAATGAAGAACGGGCCACACTATGGGCCAAAAAATACTAGTCTTAAAAACCTCGAATCTCATGAACCGGTTGGTCAAAGCCTGAACATCCAAAGCAAGCGGTCGCTCTCCGACTGGTATATAAGCAAGACTACCCATGCTGGATGACTTCCGGCTCAAAGCATCGGCCACCACATTGGCCTTCCCCGGATGGTATAAGATGGTAATGTCATAATCTTTCAACAGCTCTAACCATCTCCTCTGCCTCATATTCAACTCTTTCTTCTTGAATAGATACTGGAAACTCTTATGATCTGTGAACACCTCACAGGACACACCATACAGATAATGCCTCCAGATCTTTAACGCATGAACAATAGCTTCTAACTCCAAATCGTGAACTGGATAGTTCTTCTCATGAACCTTCAACTGACGTGAAGCGTAGGCTATAACCTTGACATCCTGCATCAACACTACACCAAGTCCCACCCGTGAAGCATCACAATACACGGTATAAGGCCTTGAACCCGTGGGCAAAACTAACACTGGTGTCGTGGTCAAGGTTGTCTTGAGCTTCTGAAAGCGCGCCTCACACTCATCAGACCACCTGAATTGGGCACATTTCTGGGTCAACTTGGTCATCGGGGCTGCACTGGATGAAAATCCCTCCACAAACCAGCGATAATAACCTGCTAAGCCCAAGAAACTCCGAATCTCTGTAGCTGAGGTGGGTAGAGGCCAATCTTTGACTGCTGAAATCTTCTTGGGATCTACCTAGAAATGCAACCGAACTCAACTAAAACTCACACTTGGCGAATTTGGCATACAACTGATTGTCCTTCAGAGTCTGGAGGACGACTCGAAGGTGCTTCTTATGCACCACTCGGCTACAGGAGTAAATCAAAATATCATCAATGAAGACTATAACAAATGAATCCAAATAGGGCTTGAACACTCGGTTCATCAACTCCATAAAAGCAGCAGGGGCATTTGTCAACCCAAATGACATCACCAAGAACTCATAATGCCTATACCGAGTGTGAAAGGATTCCTTAGGGACATCAGACGCCCTAATCCTCAACTGATGGTCACCAGATCATAAATCTATCTTAGAAAACATTGTAGCACCTTGAACCTTGTTCAACTACCGCTAGTCAATACGCATCCTCATCGTGCCATCTTTCTTCCTAACAAACAACATTGGGGCACCCCAAGGAGAAACACTAGGCCTGATGAAGCCTTTATCCAACAAATCCCACAACTGATCCTTCAACTCCTTCAACCCTAGCGGGGCCATACGATACGGCGTGGTAGAAATGGGCTGAGTGCCCGGAGCCACCTCAATACAAAAGTCAATATCCCTGTCAGGTGGCATACCCGACAAGTCAACAGGGAATACCTCTAGAAACATACTAACCACGCACAGATTCCATAGAAGGAACCTCAACACTAGAATCACGAACATAGGCCAAGTATACCAAACAACCCTTCTCGACCATGCGCCGAGCCTTCATATATGAAATAACTCTACCGGAAGAATGACTAAGAGTTCGAGGTAAGTGGCTTGCCTAAACT
>ML419221.1:0-34928 GCA_005239525.1 Nicotiana knightiana | reverse complement strand
CCTCCATGTAGGATTGGTACTGTTGTTGTTATTTGAGCGTCCAGTATGTGAGGTGACCAGTACGCACACATGTTGTTTGTTGTAAAACCCGATTTTCATTAAAAAGCAAATTGACTTTCCTCTTACTTGAACTTATTAGCTTATATAGCATTGAGTTGGACTAAGAAAGCATGTCTATTTCCCTTAACTGTTTACTTGAACTACGTGCAACATGCTTAGTTGTTTTACCTGCTTTTCCTTAGTTTACACATAGGATAAATTGTGAGACAGCTGGCTATGAATATTGAATCGTAGACTACGCAATCCTTAGGGAGGAGAGAGAAGCTTTGGAGAAAATTTTGGCGATCACCAAGAGACCCACACTTTGAGCTCTAATGGCCTTGCCGGCCGGCTGCCAACCTGTTTCTATGGCTGGTTTGCCTTCTCTAACACCCTTTAATCATTCTCCAACTATATCTCAGCCATTAGATTACAAAAAAATATTAAAACCCAGCGTATTAAATGCCTCCATGCAGACGAGTCCTAGTTCTGATGGTGTTGAATCAATTCCAGTGAAGCCTGTTACGTTTCTTCATGGCGAACCAGTCGTAAAATTCATAGAAGCAAAAGTAATGCGAATGAACGCGATTGAAGGGCTTCAATATGCAGTCTTGGGAAAATTCTCTTAGGGATGGCCAGATCTTCAAGAATTACACAAGATTATCCCATCGCAATGCGGCATCAAAGGTGAATGTAATATTGGATTCTTCGTGATAGACTGGTTTTAATTAGATTAACATCTATGGGAATATTATATTAATCTTACGTCGAAGAGCGCTTATTGTGTCAAAGTCAAATATGGTTATCAATATCAAATGCGAACACCGATATATGATTCAAGATTTAAGGCAGGAGAGGAAACACCTTTAGCTATGGCGTGGATATCATTCCATAATTTGTTACCTACTTTTTTTTTTAAGGAATGTTTATTTTCCTTGGCTTCTGCTGTGGGTTAACCATTGCATCTGGATATGGCCACTATAAACAAAACAAGACCTAGTTGTTCTCGTGTGAAGGTGTTGGTAGATTTATTGGCAGATTTGCCAAGGAAAGTTAGAATGGACATTGTGAATGAGGTGACTGGTGAAGCTAGGACCGAATGGGTGAAGATACAATATGACTATATGCCAAAATACTGTAAGGAATGTCGATTATAAGGTCATGATATGATAGAATGTTGGAAAATTCATCCAGAGTTAAGGGGGCAGAATGAAGTTGTTGATGACAACTAGATATCCAATGTTCAAGTTACTAATGATAAAGTGAGTAAAGCAAATACGACTGGACCTTTGATAGTACTTACAAGTGGTAAGTTAGTTGGTAATGTAGGGCCTCAATAGAAGGAAGTTAGAAATAATAAATGGCAGAAGAAGGGTAAACAAATTGAGAAAAAGGCTGCCAATGCTGCTGCTGGAAAGGAAATCGTTCCTGTCAATATTGATGCAACATAACAGTTACAATCGATCAACAAATTTGATGTGTTAGAGATTGACGAATGTGAAGTCAATGAGTCAAATCAATTGGCTTTAGTGGAGGAAACACCTAGTCAGAAAAGCCCTGCACCTAAGGCAAATGCAACTGCAAGTTTGAATCCAGCTACACCTACTTTTAATCAAAACTCCTGGGATTGCCTCATCGAAAAAGGATGCCAATTCTAAGCCTAATGGTAATGCAAAGGATGATCAAGTAGTAACTAATCAAGGTGTACCAGTAGAGTCTACAACTCAATGGGTTAACAAAACTTTCAATGATAATAGGCCGATAAACCAATCCTGTCAAGAGTTACCCTCACAATCAGTGGAAGTTACTGCTGTTGATGGGGTATCTAAGGGTGAGGGAATGCTTCATGTGAATAAGCTATGGAGTGAAATCCAGGAAGAAGATTCAGAAGAAGGGGAACTACTAGATGGTGAGAGTGGAGAGGATGAATCAACTGATGAGGAATGTGAACATGAAGAACATAGTGTCAATGCTAACAACAAAGCTCAGGAACAAAAGGGAGAAATTAGCATAAAACAAAAATAAGTGACTCAAGAAGAAACCAGTATCAGAGCAATAGAAGGTGATGGAGGTGAGAAAAGTAAGAGTCCTAGTCCAATTACACCTGTTCCACTAGATAAGTCGACTATACTGGTTGAAAAACCAACTAGAGGGAATGATGTTAATGCAGTTAATAATTCTGGTGGAAGACAAGAAAAACATGTAAGCAAAGGGGATCGACAACCTACTGTCTAATTATCACTCCCTAATAACTCAGAGCCAAATGAAGTAGTTGTAACACCAATAACAGATACAGAAACATTGCAGAATACTCAGAAGAAATATAATTATACCTTGGTCCCTATAAACCTACAGAAGCAGCTAACTACTCAAACTAGTGGAGGTGATGTGATTACTGAAGGCAGGGGAAAGGATGATGAAGAATCTACAACACAAAAGTTTCAGATTGTGGCAAGGCAGGGTGACTTATTACCAAGGCTTATAGAAAGAGGAAAATCAGCTAGAAGGGGTAAGAAGAAGCAGTCTAAAGAAATTCAAAGTTCAGTTCATGGGGTTTAAACAAGAAGGACCTTATCTAAATCACATAATTAATCATGAATGCGATCATTTTGAATGTGAGGTCAGTCAATAAAAAGAAAGCTTTTTAGAGGCTGGTCAATATGAACAGGCATCAACATTTTCAATTCGTAGGAATGACGGAACCAAAGCAGAAAGTCACAAAACTAGAAAAATACAGAAGAAACATTGGAATGCTACAGGCTTTTGTGAATATTTCAAATAAAATATGGGTGATTGTAGATGAAGATCATGTAGTGGATATCATGGTTAATATGGAGCAGCAGTTGACAATGAAGATTACAAACACGGACACTCAAGTGTCATTTATTGTTACTTTTGTGTATGCTATGTGTGATAGAATATAACGAATAGAGCTATGGGACAATTTGTACTATTTGGCTAGAGATATGACACTTCCTTGGCTTTTAGGGGGGAGATTTCAATGTAATTTGGGACGAAGAGGAGAAATTTGGTGGTTTACCAGTTTCAGTTAACGAGGTTAATGATTTTCGTCACTGCATAAATACATGTAATCTCACTTATTTAGGATTCAAAGGGAGTATCTTTACATGGTGGAATGGGATATAAGAAGATGATTATATTTTCAAAAGGCTCGATCGATGTTTAGCCAACATGGAATTTCAACAGTTATTGCTTGGATTAGAGGTTAACCACTTATCAGATATACGATCAGACCATAGTCCTATCCATTTAACATGTAGAACTGATGCTGCTCCAGTAAAAAAAGCCTTCAAATTTCTTAACTTCTGGAGAAAGCACCAAGCATTCAAGGAGGTCGTTCGAGATAACTGGAAGGCAGATTTTATTGGACTCAAAAGACTTAAGAAGGCATTATCAATATGGATCAGGGTAGCATTTGGGGATATTTTTCAGAAAATAGCAAGCTTAAAAGAAGTTGTGCTAGTTCATGAAGTGGAGTTCGAGAGGAATCCAACTTATCATGATAGAGAGAGGCTACAGAAGGTGCAGGTTGAACTGATAAGATATTTAGCTTTAGAAGAAGAATTTTTGAAACAAAAATCTGGTATAAATTGGTTTCAAGATGGAGATAGGAATACAAAATTTTTTCATGCCCAAGCCAATGGTCGAAGAAAGAGATTGCAGCAGCGAATGAATCAAAATGAGACTGGAAATTGGTTAGAATAAAGTACAGAAATAGCAGATGAGGCAGTCAGGTTCTTTCAAGAACAATTCCATGAAGACACAGTCCCTTATGATTTTAGGATACTGGAACATGTACCTGCTATGGTCGACAATGAAAATAATACTAAACTGATATAGAAACCTACTAGGGAAGACATTAAAAATGCAGTGTATGTCTTAAATGGAGAGAGTGCAAGGGGTCCAGATGGTTTTAATGGCTATTTGTTTCATTCATGCTGGGATATTGTTGAAGAAGACATAAATGCAATGGTAATGGAATTTTTCAATAGGCATGAACTGCCAAGGTACATCACACATACAAATTTGGTTTTATTACCAAAAAAGAAAGAAGTGGTGAGCCTTTCAGATATGCGACCTATTATTCTAAGCAACTTCGTCAACAAAATATTTTCCAGAGTCATTCATGAAAGGCTAGTAGGAATGCAACCTAATTTGATCTTTGATGAGCAGGCCGGCTTTGTAAAGGGACGAAGCATTGTGGAAAATGTTCTTTTGACGCAAGAAATAATCACAGACATTTGACTAAGAACTAAGGCAGGTCCAAATGTTGTTATCAAATTGGACATGAAAAAGGCTTATGATCGATTATCTTGGCTTTCTCTTACAAAGGTTCTAATGAAGATGGGATTTTGAGAAAGATTCATAGGGTTAGTGCATGGGGTAGTTTCTAACAACTGCTATTCTGTACTTATTAATGGCCAACCACATGGATTGTTCAGATCAACACGAGGAGTGAAGCAATGGGATCTGCCTTGTTTTGGTATGAGAACTGGAAAAGATTAGGCTCGTTATATTTTGTAACACCTCCAGATTTTGTTTTTGACGAATCTATTCATAATATATATGATGTAGTGATTGATGGATAATGGGATGAGGAGAGGATTAGACAGAGTCTGCCAAATGACCTTGCAATGCGCATTTTGGAAAGTATACAGCCACCAAAGTCGACTGCTATTGACAAATCAGTGTGGATGCTGAAACCTAGAGGAGAGTTTTCGGTAAAATCAGCATGGGAATATTTACTAAGGAGGGAAGAAACTTGTAATGCTTATAGGAATATGTGGGTAAAAGGGCTGCCTTTGAAGATAAATTTCTTTATGTGGAAATTTTGGAGGAATAAGTTGCCGCTTCATGATTTTTTCAAAAAATTGGGATATCAAATGGCATCAAAATGTTGGTGCTGTGCAGAACCAAAAAACGAGACAATGCAACACTTTTTCTATACATCATATGCTGCTAAAATAGTGTGGAAATATTTCAGTGGGCACGCGGGAATATCACTGGAAAAGGCCACATTACACCAAGCTATTGTTAAGTGTTGGACAGTTAAAGTGGTTCATATATTGAAACCTATCATGCAAGAATTACCATAAGTGATCATATGGGAATTGTGGAAAATAAGAAATGGTTACAAGTATGGAGAAGCAGTCACTGTGAACAGAGTTATCTACCAGATTTTCACAACTATGCAATCATTTGTCAAGCTTAGAAAGCCAAACATTCATAACATTCCTCATAGGTGGATAGACTTGATCAGAATGTTGGAACAATATACACCTATCTTCAAGTATACTAAGGTACAATGGGAGCGGCCAATTCAAGGAAGGATCAAAGTTCATATAGATGGGGCATCGAGGTGCAATGCAGGAAGAAGTTCAATTGGTTTTGTGCTGAGAAATAAAGAAGGAAACATAGTGTATGCCAGTGGCAAGGAAATTCTAGAAGGATCAAATACAGTTGCTGAAGATACAACAATCCCAGAAGCTTTGAAGTTTTGTGTGGAGAATGATTATGTGCTAATCGAACTAAATACGGACTCTATGCTGCTGAAAAATGTGATAGAAGGAGAGTGGAAAGCACCAGGGGTTATCTAGGAAATGGTTGAGGAAATTAATGGATGAAGAGCAGAGCCAATGCAACAGTAACTCACACTTATAGAGAAAGCAAAATTTTAGCAGATCACTTGGAAAACTATGCACTCGATGTTGGTAATATAGAGTGTCATAGTTTTAAAGATCTTGATACTCAAAGTAGAAATTTGGTGAATAGTGACAAAATGCAATGTCCATATCTGAGAGTTTGAGTTGGGAGAAACTAAGAATGGAGAGGGAAGAGTATTGTACTAATAAGAAGTTAGCAGGAGCATTAATAGTAGAACATCAAGATAAAATTCATGAGGAGGAGAGCAAGACGAGACAATTTTTTACTAACAATGTTTTCTTTTTTGCAGGTGAGATGTCTGTGTCTATGTCTTATTCTATGATGGAATTTCACTTGGTGGTATTAGTGCATTGCACTCATCCCAATGAAATGAAATCACAGGTAAGTATAGACATAGAGGAGAAGAAGGGTACTCTGCTCCCCAGTTTTTTCTGTAGCAGCAAGTATTTTTGGCAAGCCACATGAGAAACATATGAGGAGATTGGATATGGTACGCAAGAGGAGGTTTACACCTCATATACAAAGGAACGAATCCATTCAAGTACATACATAGAGAACCAATAAAAACAACACAAATGTGACGACAAAAGGGACATCTACACATATGTACAGAACTGGTACAAATATGCAATTCATAACTTTTCGTAGTATATTCCAATGTAAACTTAGATAGTACCATCTCATACATGGAGCGGGGTAGAAGGGAAGCAAGTGAAGCTAATTTGGGCACTGAAGAAAGACATCATCAACACAAAGCACAAAAAAATCATAGACGAAATCCTTTGGATTAAAATGGAAATTGGTTGTTACTCTAACATAGTTTTTTGTTTTGCAGGTAACATTATCATAATCATCACCCTCCTTTGGCCCAACCTCCTAGTGGTGGTATTAGTACTATGTAGTCATTCCACTAGAGGGCAAGCTGGAGAAGGCACAAATACTCAAGCTAAGCATTGTCGAGGCATACTTGTTCAACGAAAAATATGGAGGCAAGATATGATAGAACTTTGAGACTCTTCACATTAAGGTAATAAGATATCCAAGGAACACAATAGGGCAGAAAAATCATAGATTGACACATGTATCACACTGGAATTATGGACGACAAAAGACAAACTCATCATAAAAGTTTGGCGCGTTCACAGTAGCTATACTTGGTTGGCAGTTTCATGCAGTAGCTGATATGGAACTTGTAACATATGCAAGGATCCAAATCACATGTACAAATCACAACAATAGGGAATGGAGCGACATTGCAAAAAGTAGTCATTCATGCAATAGGCTAGTTTTTATATTTGGTTCACTCTTTTTCAATTATCGTAGATCAAATTGTAATATCAATGATGCTTCACAAGTCCAAAATTGATAGTAGAAGTTATAGAAGTAGACATCTACTATCGTCTTACTCATTGTGAGACACCATGGTACTTTGTTTTCAGTTTCATATAAATAAAAACTAGCCCTAGGCACACTACCTAGTGGGTTTACTAAAAAAATGAATATTGAATCTTGTCATTATGCTGCATATTTACTTTGGGACTGCGGAATGATATTCTGGGAGATCCCCTTACACTGCATATTTACTTTGGGAGTACGAAACGATATTCAAGGAGATCCCCTTGTACTGTATATTTACTTTGGGACTACGGGATGATATTCTGGGAGATCCCCTTGTATTGCATATTTACTGTGGGACTACAAAATGATATTCCGGGAGATCCCCATGTTTTGTACATTTACTTTGGGACTACAAAACGGTATTCCGGGAGATCCCCATTCACATTTACGTTTGGGAGTACAGGACGGTATCCCGGGAGATCCCCTGTTGAACTGTTGGATTCTGAGCTATGTCTTCCTTATTCGATCCTTGTTTCATTTCAATCTTTATTATTGTGATATCTCCGTTGTTTTTACTTCATTATATATATATATATATATATATATATATTCCAGTAGGGCCCTAACCTGACCTCGTTGCTACTCGATGGAGGTTAGGCTTGTAAATTACTGGGTACCATTGTGTCATACTCACACCCTTCCTGCACATGTTTTCGAGATCCAGGTACCTCTCGTCCGTCTCAGTATTAGTGCAGTCGCAACAACCACCAGGGCCCTACGTTTTACTCTGTTTGCCTCCTTTATTTCTTAGACTCTATGTATAGCAGACAGTTAGATAGTTTTCGTAGAGCTTGTGACTCGTGGTTCCGGGTTTTGGGAAGTATTGTGTATTATCGCGTACTGGTTTTACTTGTATAGGCCGAGTAGAAATTACCATTATATAGTTATTATTGAAGTTTGGTTGTTCCTTTATTTTCTTTGTTTCTGTTATTTCAATGTTAATAGGCTTACCTAGTTGTAGCGACTAGGTGCCGTTACGACGCCTTTCAGAGGGGAAAAATGGGTCGTGACATTTAGCGTGTTTTATTTATATACATTGATAGAGATCATGCCTATATAAGTCATGCACACACTTCACTTATCTCATGTTGGTTCCAATATATGCATTACTTGTTCCATGTCTGCTATTCAACACACTTAGAAAACATGTCTATAGGGCCTAGCAATGCAGTATTTTTCACTGACCTAGATACCATGCCTATAGTACTTCAAATAATCCGTCTATCAATTAAGTCAATTATTTTGGTGCACTGCTCATATAGTTATCATGGTTATAGGGTTTTCTATTACAGTGTTGCCTGTTAAAATGCATGCTTATAAAACCAACATTAGTAATTCAGAACTATGATTGTTGTAACTAACATTTTACGCATAAACGATTCGATATCATGACTATAGGACTTACCACATTTTATTTGTCTATGCATTAATCCAGAAGTTACTACGTTTCCTATGTATTACTAGAAATTAGAATAACTTAGAAATTGTGCCTATATGATTTATAACAATTTAATCTGTCCGTACATTAGCCTTAAAAATTCAGCATTACCTGTTTGATACTGGAACTACAGAAAGATCATGCCTATAGGACCAAAGGACTCTATGTCTTAAGTTCGAAATGTTCCACTGCTTAAATCTAAAGATCCATCAGCGTGATTCTTTGTTTATGTGTGGAGGCTAATATGAGCCACTTTTTGCTGTTATGTGCATTCCTATTTGCTTTGTATGCGCGATTAGTTTTCATCAATTTTGAGCAGCCTAAGTCAGTCTAGAACCACCCAAATAGAGGTCCAAATCTTTGTGGACCATAAGCATGGGACGTGTAGTGCCTGTATAGAACACGACTTAGAATCGAATTTGAACACTTTAGGTAAACAACTTCAATATAGTAATTGGGTAGCAGGAGATGATAATCTGTGCTCGCTGAATAATATGATGAACTCCTATCTAAAAGGAGTTGCGAAGTATTATTTATGTTGCACGGGGTGATCCTTTAGGCTTGAAAATTTAGGAACCCCCCCCCCTCCCCCGCTATATATTTTCTACTCATACGTAGTCATTTAATATAGACTGATGTAGTTGTATCCTTATAGTCATACTAAGATTTGTACTCATTCTCATTGTGTTATAATTAAATTCTTCTCCCTTTATATTCTCTTTTGTTTATTTGATCATCTAGCCTTATTACATAATCCACATAGTCTTAATTTCGGCCGGGACCCATAGTTGTGGACCTAGCAGAGTGCCTAACACCTTCTCTTGATGTAATTTGATCCCTCACCCGATCTTTGGTGTTGTTGACTAGTCAAACAAGATTTATTTGCATAATAGCTGCCCTAACGCACCTCAAAATATTTAGGTGGTGATTATTCTCTTTTAACACCCTACCCCTTCATTTAAAAGAGTTGTCACATGTCAAAGCCCGATTTCGTGAGAAAACAGGGCGTGACACCTAACATCCACTTGCTAAGCAAAGAAAAATTAACACAAAGATTAAAACAGTTTAACAACTACAGACACATTATCAAGGATAAAAGAGTGATATCTCATAAAATATATAATAGATATACAACCATCACCGACTAAGCCCAAAATTTGGTGTCACCGGTATACATGAGCCACTAGTAATACTAAATAGAAGATTGCAATGGAGAGTACAATATTGTTTGGTTGTAACAACCCGATTGGTCGTTTTGAGAATTGGCCTTCCGTTCGGTGGTTTGAGTTCTTGAGTAGCCTCATATGATGTATTACGACTTGTGTATGTTGATTTCGATGTTCAGGAGGTTTTAGATTGATTTGGAGGAGATAATTTATTTTTTGAGGCTTAAGTTGAAGAGCTAACCAAAGTTTGACTTTTATGTAATCGGTATTGGAATCATGTTTTGATGGTTCTAATAGGTTCATATGGTATTTAGGCGTATTTATGGACTTTGTATTTGGATGTTTCTAAAATGTTTTGGCGAAAGTTGGATATTTGAAGGTGTGAAAAGTTCACAGGTTTGACCGGGAGTTAATTTGATGTTATCGAGTTTAGATTGTTGTTTCGGGAGTTGAAATAAATTCGTTATGTCATTTGTAAATTGTGTGCAAAATTTGAGGTGAGGCCATGTCGGTTTGACGTGGTTCGGCATGGGTTTTTAAAATTGCAAGTTTGATAAGCTTATTAAGCTTGAATCGATGTGTGATTTGTAGCTTTGATGTTGTTTTGTGTGACTTGAGACCTTGAGTAGGTCCTTACAGGGGAAGCCAAAATTTCCTTCTTCGAAGTCGTCCTTGTACAGTTGTACTGTGCCAGCTGCCAGTGCTTGTATGCAACTCAAATATATGATGCTACTGTTGGATTATATATCGTAGCGGAAGCAATTACAGTATTATATTCACGTGTGAATTAAACAACTAGCACATACGGAGATTATTCGAGTTACCTCTTGAAGCTTGAACAAATCAGATTAATCTCAGTCTCTAGTTCAGAGTTGCAAGACCGCGATCTCAGCAAAACCTCCAGTCTTCTACCATGTTTTTGAGGTTAAAACCCTTTTTCAGCACTTGTTAGGTTTTCTTGTTCCACTGAGGAAAGGTTTCCTTTATTTCCTATTATTGAGGCACAATAGGAACCACATAATTTAGTTCACAAGGCTTCCCATTGTGGAATTAATTTCGAAATTTGAAATTAATTTATACTATAATAAATTACGAATTATTCCACTAAAATTTGTAATTGAACTCATTAGTTCAATTTATAAATTCTTCCATAAAAGCTTATTTAACTCCCCATGTTAAGATTCAGATACTAACCAATCAAATTAAATTACTGACAATTTGATTTATTGATTACTTTCTTTAGGCTTTCGCTTAACTTATTTCATTTGTTGGATACAAAATCCACCGGCCGGTTTTACACATTCTCACACCTTATTTTTCCCGAGGGGGATAGGGGAGTTTTTCCTATTGAAGTGAAATTATTCGAAACGGGATTATTTTATTTATTTCAGAGTCGCCACGTGGAATAATATACGGTGTCCCAAGTTAGCAGTTTATTTTAAAATCCCAAATCGAGAAACTTTGACTCCGTTTAAAGTCTGTGAAAACAAGAAGACTGGGTAAGGAATTTTGTTAACCCGGGAGAAGGTGTGAGGCACTCCCGTGTTCCGTGGTTTTAGCACGGTCGCTCAAATATTAATAATTAGCCTAATTATCTTATTTATTACAAGTTTAAACCTATTGTGCATTTTTAACCTCTTAAACCACTTTTAATATTTATGAATTATTTTTTGAACAAGTCACGTTGTCGTACACTTGTCATTTTGGTACACGTTGCAAACCGCGCCACGTGAAATGCACCCGCGATTTAGACATGTTTATTTTAATATTGTTTGAAGTTATGGTCAAGTCACATGAAATGTGCACCCAAATTGGGTATTAGGTATCGTGACTATGCCTCGGGAACCGTACCCACAGTCACGATGATTCATTTAAACGCACCTAAAGTCAACTATGCTTATTCATGGTTTGATTATCCTAAAGTTCGAGATTGCATGTGAGTTTCAAAGGTTATGGAGATACACTGTGGGAGCCATATCATTCATTTCTAAATGTTCTGAACTATTCAAGAAAGCAATTAATTTCTAAAACATTTAAGAAAAAAGGAAAATCAATTTAATTTGCAGGATAATTAATAGCCAGCTAGGAAAATTATCAAACTTAAACTCAAATTACCAAATCTAATACATTATAGATTAAGGCTACAACTAACTTAGTTTTTTAACAGATACACAATCTGGGCTAGTTCATTGGGTTCAACACTCCAGGCCCAACAACCTGAGGTCTCTATCCCGTTTCACGTATGGTCTTTAATGGAACAAGTTCTGGAAAATAACATTACAAACTATAATTTTTAAATCAAGTACAATGATTTCAAATTAGAATATGTATAGCTAAGTTGTGGAATTATATTTACAAATATTGCTTATTCTATAGCTAATGATCAGAACATGACTGTTTTACACCAATAGCCAAAGCCCAACCCACATTTTTCATTTTTACTTCTTCACATTCCTTCACTGATGTCTAGCTTTTATCCTCTGTTCAAGCATACCATTTCCTCTCAAGCTAATTTTTAAATTCATAATCACAAGCATAGTCTATCATCATTTAATCACACAAAACACACGAATTATTTCCAGAACCATACAAGCTCAATCGATTTTTTAGAGTTCATGCTTTAAACAACAGTTAACTCTTAACATGAAGAGCCGCACAAGCAAGCTAAAAGACCAGATTCACGAAACTAAAACTGCCCTTTGATTAGCACGTTATAGCAGTTCATTCAAAAACACGAACCAGTCTAAATATTGAATACAAACATACGAAATCAGATGCAAACATAGTGAGTCACTTAAACCTTCATTAACACATTCAAAGCAGAGTTACAAAAAGACTTTCACATATCTAGGAACAAAATAAATATATGAATTTGACTAAGAAGAAACAGAGATGGAAGATGAAGATCTAACCAGCAAAACAACAACCAAACTCAGAGTCAAGCAAGCAGTTCCACAGCTTGAGAGCAGTCGAAATCCCAGAATGAAAGTGAAGCAAAACCAATAGCAAATGGAAGAGCAAAACAACCTTTTAAACATTTTTTTCTGTTTTGTATCTTATTTTGATTTCAAAGATTTGTTTTCCAAAAGAAAATCAGTATGGACTAAAGATAATGTGAAGCTTTTCAGTGTGTTTTTCTGCAGAAAGATGAGTCTATTTCTGAGAGGAAAATGATGAGTCTTAACGTGTCTGTGTAAAGGAGTGTAAGGTCATTTATATAGAGTGTACGAGTGCAAAACGATAGGAATGAGAAAGGTAAAAAAGGAATCTGCCAACCTCCCTTAAATTAAGGAAAATTGGCATCTTTCCAAAACAGAAAATGGACATTTGTCCAATTTATGGAACTTTCCCAAAACAGAAAATAAATAGGTGTTTAATTTCTGGATGTTTCCTTTCCCTCTTATCTCTTTTCTTAACAGATTGGGACATTTATCCCTCTTCTAGAAACTTCTTTATTTTCACTCTTTTAACCATTGTATTTTACCTCTTTTTAACCTTATTTTTGACCTAAATCCTCTTGTCTCATTACTTTTAACCCTCCAATGCATCCCAAATTGGGCCAGGACTGTTTAAAGACTTGGGTTTGTACCTCAATCTTCCTTCTAAACCCAAAAATCTCCTAGTCCACAAATCAAAACCCTACCCTCAATTCCAGTAATCTTAAACCTAAAGAAAATAATTTCAGAAGTTATAAAACCTAACTAGTTCTGAAATCTATCTAAATCAATCAACGTAGGGAAATTAATTGATCTAAATTAGACAATCAATGCTGAAAGGTACAAATATATTGTAGAAGCAAAATGAGTAACAAGGAAAAGATCTACACAGTTCAAACTAAAAAATACTCAAAAACCCATCAAAATTAGACGATTAATCTAATGTAATTAACTTAGTTGAGGTCATGCAAGTAACCATTAATGCAAACACTAACTTAATATTCAATGAATCCTAATCGATCTAAAATAAGTTATACACTTGAAAACAACTAAACAGAAAACCATGTCTGAGAAAACTGAAAAGGTAAGAAAAGTAACTAAAACAAAGGATTTTTTGTGTACATATCAAATTCCATTGATTAAAAAATACCAGTTGCCAATAGTCCTTGTGCCAAGAGACCCGTCAAGAATTTGAATCCCTGATGGGACATCTTGGCACGAGGACCTTCGAAAAACCAGATACGGGGCTGAGGTTCTATCTTTTTATTTTTTTATAGGGATTGAGAGAGAAGGGAAGGAGTATAGGGTGTGATTTTGAAGGAGTTTGGAGGTGGTCCACCAGTGGGGGCGGTTTAGAGTATATGGGGGCTAGGGGTTTTGAGTTTTCATATCTTCAAATCGGAGAAAACTAGAGGGAATTGGGGGTGTTTCTTCAGACATTTATAATGTAATGGGGTGGTTTAGGGTGGTGGCCGCGGTGGAGGTTGTTTAGTATATGTGGGTGGCTAGTGTTAGGTTAGAGATGAAGAAGATGGGAAATGAAGTATAATCTCTAGGTTTGGGAATTTTCGGACAACTTTATGGTAAAGGAAAGAGAGTTCCGGTCTGTTGGATTGAATGAGATGAATGGTGGGTATTTGCTGTGACCAAAACGGGGTCGTTTTGGTAAAGAGGGTAATAGAGTGGGTAAGATTTTGGGCTTTGGCAAATGGATTAGTTGCTAAGGCAATTGGGCTGTTTGAAATTGGGCTCAAACCGATTTGAAGCCCAAAACAACCTTCTTCCTTCTTCTTTGTTTTTCTTTCCTTCCCTTTGATTTTAAAAATCTAATTTCACTTATTAAAATCAATTACAAACTACATAAAATTCTAAATTAGACCCTAACTTAATTTATTTTATAAAATTATCCCTAATTTATTTTCCGTTAACTTATCACTAAATAATTAAGACTAAAGATGCAAACAACCATTGTATTTTTGTGGTTTTATATTTAATAATGTAATTAACTAACAACTTAAATCCTAAAAATGCTAATAAATAAAAACAAAAACTTAAAATGCAATGCATAAATTTTGAATATTTTTATGGTATTTCCTTGTAATTTTAGAAAATGCAACTAAATGCGAACAACAATTAATCAAGAAATTCTTAAAATTTCTATAAAAATATAAAAACAACTAAGAAAAAATCTATTTGTTGATTTTGTAGGAGTATTTTCTACGGGCAAAAATTACGTGCTCACAACTGCCCCTCTTTGCTCAGAAACACTAAGAGTTTTCGGGCAACGATTAAGCGAGCAAAATTTTGCCCGTTTGGATACTCCATGGGAAGCGTTCTGAAAATGATTGACCTAACCTTGCTTCGAAGGTTGCCTACATATCCTTAGCTGTAAAGGAATTATGGCAGTGTAGTTCTGGAAGTTTTGGTAGCTGGGACTACCGAGAAACTGTGATTTTACTGATGTTGTTGTTGTTACTGCTGCTGAGCTCCTTATTACACCAAAGTTGACATGAAAAAGACTAACTAATTCTCTCCGCTACGAGTTACAAGATTCCTATCTATAAGTCTCTGAAGCTTGATCTTGAGTCTTGGCTGGTTCTTCATGCAGACTCTGATCTGAATCTTGATGCTTGCTAGCTGCAGGTGCCAGTTCACTCTTCTTCAGCTTTTTGGATCATTACAGGTGATGCAAAGCTTGTGACTTTAGTCATTTCTTGAGCAGTCCACATCTTTTCTCTGCTTCTGCACTTTGAGTTCACTTATTTTCCATTTTTTCTCTATAATGGATTGAGACTTCTTTTGGTTGTATCGAACCCTGTGCCTCGAGGTAAAAACCTGCTCAGACACCAAAACAAACAAGCGAAATTTTTCAGCCGCAGCGTTCACTAGAAAATTTTCGTGAGTTATTGCAACAAAACTCTATACTACTTCATTATTGAAAACAATAAAAAGGGCGGAATGGTGTACCCAGGGAAAAAGAGACTAGGTGTCACGACCCTATTTTCCCTCTGTTAGGTATCGTGATGGCACCTAGTCTTAGGGACTAGATAAGAGTAACATTTATTTAGTGACAACAATAATAATAATGGAAAACTAACAGTCTTGATACAAAAATATTTATAGAATTTACAGTTTCCCCCAAAACCGGTAATACAAGTCATAAGCTCTACAGAGTTTACTCTAACTTCTAGATACAATTTCTTGGAAATGAGTAAGAATAGTTGAATAAGAGTAGGAAGGGCACTCCGAAGCCCGCGAACGTAGCAACAGGTTTACCTTGAGTCTCCTCGGCAATGATCCATACAACTACTAACAGTCAATACCTGGATCTGCACAAAAATGTGCAGAAGTGTAGTATGAGCACACCACAGCGGTGCCCAGTAAGTATCAAGACTAACCTCAGTGAAGTAGTGACGAGGACTAGTCAAGACACCCACTGGTCTACTGGACTAAACAAGCATAAGTATAGAAATAACGGAACATAACATCTATCGACTATTTGTCGATATGGCTAACAACATAACAACTACAATAAGGAAGCAATAACATCAACGGAACACCATAATAATACACATAAGGGTGGACGGGAATAGAGCCCAAATTACGGAACTCACAATACGTAGAAAAGGCAAGTAGTAACTCAGCAACAATAGTTCCCACATCAGGCCTTAGCCAACAACTCCAGTAACTTAGTCGAAATCTTCAAGTGTAAACTTTCACCCGCAAGTTTTGTATTGGATGCTTTAAGAATGTAGTCCTTTCCAATATGAAATTCTTTTGAATAATATTCCTTCAAATATAAGTTACTTCAAACGTAGTTCATTCAAAATGAATGCTTTTCAAACATACCTTTTCAATTAATATCTTTCCAACATAGCTTCTTCAAGATAAATGCTTTTCAAATATGCTTTTCAAGTATACTTTTCAAATAATACTTTCAAACATAGTTTCGTCAAGATAAATGCTTTTCAAATATGCTTTGCAAATATACTTTTAAAATAATACTTTCAAACATAGTTTCTTCAAGATAAATGCTTTTCAAATAATACTTCCAAACATAGTTTCGTCAAGATAAATGCTTTTCAAATATGCTTTGCAAATATACATTTAAAATAATACTTTCAAACATAGTTTCTTCAAGATAAATGCTTTTCAAATATACTTTTCAAATAATACTTTTAAACATAATTTCTTCAAGATAAATGCTTTTCAAATATATATATATTATTCGAGTATAGGTCACCTTGTGACGCCTAAGCATAGGAGATTAAAAGCTCCGAACACAGGTTTATCAACAGGGGAAATCTACCGGGATCCCATCCCGTAGTTCCGAATTTATTATACAGTACATGAGGATCTCCCAGAATATGTCCGTAGTCCCAAAATAAATATGCAGTGCTGGGGGATCTCCCGGAATACGTCTGTAGTCCCAAAGTAAATATGCAGTACAGGGGGATCTCCCGGAATACGTCCATAGTCCCAATTTAAATATGCAGTATAGGGGGATCTCCCGAAATACGTCTGTAGTCCAAATATAAATATGCAGTACATGGGGATCTCCCGGAATACGCCTTTAGTCCCAAAATAAATATGTAGTGCTAGCGGATCTCCCAGAATACATCCGTAGTCCCAGTTTAAACATGCAGCGCAACTAACAAAGACAACAATTATAGCGCGACATAAAACCCGTACATCAGCACAACAAGTACAAAGCAACAATGATAGTAATACAAAGTAGGGCGAGTAAATCAATAAAAGAACTTCAAAACATAAAGAAACAGTAGACCTCATTCACAAGGAATAACCATGGTAAATAATGCTCAGTGTAAAGAGAGCATCTTACCCAAGGAAAAACAAGACGTAGCAGCGAATCCACAATATTCAAGTCAACAATAAGAGGCCAGCACAAGTCAAATAAATCTCAAGTAAGGACAAGTCGACTAAGATATAAGTTATCTAAACTCCTTATGAGGTTGAGCAGATATGAGAGATATTCAACAATTCAAATAAGGGTAAGAAGAAAAAGATAATCGTAACTCCAATTAAGGCTAAGCAATTATTGGTGTGAGGTAATACTAAATTTCAATTAAACAGGCAGTTTATGAAAAATATAGCATGGCGGTAGAAGAGGTAAAACCTTCAGTTAAGTCAATTAGGATTCAATTAGTCAATAAAGTGAATCTACAATCAAGTAATTCTAAGTTAAGCAGGTAGATATGAAACTAGTAATCAGGAACTCAGTCTTAACAAATACAACTTCATACACAACGAATATAAGGACCTAAGAACCCTAAAAGTCCAACCTTCTACAAATACGTCTGAGCACGCACTCGTCACCTCACGTACACAGACTAAAATCAACATAGAAGACTCAAATGCTAAAGGGTAATTCCCCCACACAAGGTTAGGCAAGATACTTACCTCAAAGACGACAATCCGGTACTCTAAAATGGACTTCTCGGGTGAAAAGGCCTCCGGACGGCTCAAATCCAACTAGATCAACTTCAAAGAACACATAAAACTTATAAGGGACTATTACGGATAACAAAGTCTAAATCTTTAACAAAATTCAAAAATCGGCCCCCGGGTCCGAGCCTCAGAACCCGACAATTTTTACAAAACCCGAACACCCATTCCAATATGAGTTCAATCATACAAAATTTACCAAATTCCGATACCATTTCGTCCCTCAAATCATGATTTTTCATTTTAGAAAATTTATTCAAAAACCAACATTTTCCTCAACTCATAACACAATATAAATGAAAAAAACAAAGATAAAATCATGGAATATATATAATCCTATGTGAATAATACTTACCCACTCGATTAGCTTGAAAAATCCGATAAATCGCTCTCAAATGCGAAGTCCAAAACTCAAAATGTGAAGAAAAATAGCTAACCCTCATTTATAAGAATCTGCCCAGGACAATCCGCCCCTGCGACCACTTAGCCGCATCTGTGCAACCGCAGGTGCGCGACTCCAACCGCACATGCGCTCCTTCTCACTCCTGCACCCAAGAAACCGCTCATGCGGTGCCGCATGTGCGCTCCAGATTCTGCACATGCGGATGCTGCCCAGTCCACTTCTTCTCTCACTTGCGCCTCCTTTCCCGCACATGCGATCATCGCACCAGCGCCGAAGGTCCGCAGTTGCGGTTACACCAGACCTCAGCCTCCCCAAAAACCATGGAATTCATCTACGACTTGTCCGAAACACACCCGGAGCCCTCGGGACCCTGTCCAAGCATACCATTAAGTTCCATTCTCTAAGACGGACCCGATTGAGGTCTAAAATCACATCCAAACACGACAAAGCTATGAATCACACCAGGAATCGAGCTTATAAACTTTGCAATGTTAAAACTTCTAAACTCATGCCGAAACCTATCAATTCCCCGAAATGATGCCAAATTTTGCAGACAAGCCCCAATTCACAAAAAGGAGATGTTCCAACTCTTGGAATTGCATTCTGACCCCAATATCACAAAAGTCAACTGTTGGTAACACTTCTCCATTTTCCAAACATCAAATTTTCTAACTTTTCACCGAATTGCCTCAAATTACTCTACCGACCTCCAAATCCAAATTCGGACGCGTACCTTAGTCCGAAATGACCATTAGAGCTATTGATATTATCCAAAACTTATTCCGGAGCCATTTACACAAAAAATCAAATTCCGGTCAAATTTCACCGCTTAAGCTTCAGAAATTAGAATCCTTCTTCCAATTCAATTCCGAATCATCTGGTAACTGAATTCAACCATGCACGCAAGTTCAATACCTAATATGAAGTTGTTCAAGACCTTACGCTACCGCACGGAGCTTGAATTCTCAAAACTACCGGTCGGGTCGTTACACTAGGGAGTGGTGATCCTATGTTTAAAATGAAATCAACTAGGGGGTGGAGACCCTATGTTGGAAAAGTGACTAGGGAGTGGAGACCGTATGTCTAAAACAAAATCAACTAGGGAGTGTAGACCCTATGTTGGAAAAGCGACTAGGGAGTGGAGACCCTATGTTTAAACTAAAATCAACTAGGAAGTGGAGACCCTATGTTGGAAAATCATCAACTAGGGAGTGGAGACCCTATGTTGGAATATCATCAACTAGGGAGTGGAGACCCTATGTTAGCATCAACTAGGGAGTGGAGACCCTATGTTAGCATCAACTAGGGAGTGGAGACCCTATGTGGGAAAATCATCAACTAGGGAGTGTAGACCGTATGTTGGAAAAGCGACTAGGGAGTGGAGACCATGTGTCTAAAACAAAATCAATTAGGGAGTGGAGACCGTATGTTGGAAAAGCGACTAGGGAGAGGATATCCTATGTCTAAAATAAAATCAACTAGGGAGTGGAGACCCTATGTTGGAAAATCATCAACTAGGGAGTGGAGACCCTATGTTGTCATCAACTAGGGAGTGGAGACCCTATGTTGGAACATCATCAACTAGGGAGTGGAGAACCTATGTTGGCATCAATTAGGGAAAGGAGACCCTATGTTGGAAAAACGACTAGGGAGTGGAGACCCTATGTCTAAAAATCATCAACTAGGGAGTGAAGACCCTATGTTGGCATCAACTAGGGATTGGAGACCATATATTGGATCATTATCAGCTATGAAGTGGAGACCCTATGTTGGAAAAGCAGCTAGGGAGTGGAGACCTTACGTCTAAGAATCATCAACTAGGGAGTGGAGACCCTATGTTGGAAAATCATCAACTAGGGAGTGGAGACCCTATGTTGGCATCAAATAGGGAGTGGATACCCTATGTTGGAAAATCATCAACTAGCGATTGGAGAACCTATGTTGGAAAATCATCAACTAGGGAGTGGGGACACTATGTTGGAAAATCATCAACTAGGAAGTGGAGATCCTATGTTGGAAAATTCTGAACTAGTTAGTAGAGACCCTTTGTTGGAAAATCCTCAACTAGGGAGTGGAGACCCTATGTTGAAAAATCATCAATTAGGGAGTGAAGACCTTATGTTGGCATCAACTAGGGAATGGAAACCATATGTTGGAAAAGCGATTAGGGAGTGGACAACCTTTGTCTAAAAAATTATCAACTAGGGAGTGGAGACCCTATGTTGGAAAAATGAAGCTAGGGATTGGAGACCCTATAATACCATGATTTTGACCTATAATGCAATCATTTCCATCATCATTTTTTTCTTTTTTATTTTGGATAATGAGCAAATGCGGGAAAGAATTTTGGAGAAGACTTCCCTTCTTGAAGTTGTTGCTGCGAAGCTATTTCTAGCCCTTGCGCAATTTCTTTTGGTTACACCTGCTTCTTGCAAGGTTGCTTTTGGATTGCACTTGTTTCCTATTGTTTCAAACAAAGAACAATTGTCAGTTTGAAAAGGGTGGTTGGTTTTGTGGCCTTGAGCGTTTCAGTCACTTGATCTCGGCCCAGTTTCTTTGATGATACTCTCAACGACAACTGCTTGTTCCCTGAGGACCGATTTCACTTCTGGCCCTGGAGAACTTGGATTTTCCAAAACTTTACCTTGACGGTTAATCACGTGGGACTTAACCTTTTTCAACTTTTTTTGCCTTTGTGGGCATTTGACTTTGATTTCCTTTTCTTTCAGGAGTTTTTGATTTCAAAGAATTGACCATCATGGCCTGGCGAAGTCGACTCGATACACCTGCCGAGCTTGGGTGCTTTCTTGAATATCGGCTCGTATCAGATAAAAAACCTATAAAGCAATCTTGCCATCCTTTCTTTGTCTTAGCTTCAGAAAAGAATTAGACCCAAAGGGATTGAAAGAAAAGAAAACAATGAAATGGACAAATGAACTTAGACGAGAGGTATCCCTTTCGGGGAAAGGAAAGAAGGACTCATCTGGAGTGCATGCGAACTTCGATGAACATGAAATGTCAATTGGACTTGGATACCTGATTTGTGTAAACCATCCAACTCTCATAAATTCATCACAACTTATGCCTCAAAATCTAGAAACCTTGACAGGACTCTGTCAATGCCGATGGTTGAGAGGACCCTCTTTTCGATCAGTGGCGCCCTTTGCGGGTTTTCACCAGATGACGTCTCTCATTTATCTTCTCACCATCGCCTTATAGTGCGCTTTGTGAGTTTTCACTAACAAGACTCTGTCTTTTTCAATTTCTCTACTCACCATCGCCTTATCGTGCCCGTGAGGGTTTTCACCGATAAGACTCTCTCATTTTATTTCTCTTATATTTTGGCAACAGATCCAAGTAATTATATTCTCCCATTTAAAATATTCTCGTTGATTGATCATAAGGACTTGATTAGGATTTGGGTAAAAGGATTTGGATCGGGTTACAACTTTGGAACCTTTCAGGCGGAACCATCACCGAACCATTATATCTTCTGCCCCAATTTTAACTTTTGGGGAAACATGGATTTTTATTTTGGTGTGACTAAGCCCCTAGAGAGAAGCTGCCTACGTATCCTTTTGTAATCAAGTCAAACATATTCAAGGAACATTGTTTTTTATTTTCTTTTGTTTTTCTTTTCCTTTTCATTTCATTTTTTTAGATGGCATTCAAGTTACAGAGAGGGTAATCAAAGGAAAAGAGAACCGACTCAAAGGGTTTGCAAGGGTTGGTAGTGTTTGGGTAGCGAGAATGAAAGCCTTCGTCATCCTAATCAGAGATTATTAGAACCGCGAAAGGGGTTAAACATAATACATTTTGACCCTGTCTGCATTGACAGCCGTTTTAGGGTCATTTCCTTCAATGTCCCCAAGTACAACGCTCATTTTGAAAACAATTTTCTTATAATGTACGGGCCTTTCAAATTTGGAGAAAATTTTCCTTTTGCTTCCTCATGATGCACGAGAATACGCCTCAGAACGAGTTGGCCCACTACAAATTTTCTAGGCCGGACTTTCTTGTTGTAGGCATGGGAAATTCTTTGTTAGTAAAACTGCCCGTGACAAACTGCGGCCATCCGCTTTTCATCAATCACAGTTAATTGTTCCAACCGGGTCTTGACCCACTCATCATCTTCAGTCTCATCTTCAACAATGACTCGAAGAGAGGGAATTTCATCTTCTGCAGGTATTACAGCTTCAGTGCCATAAACCAATAAGTAAGGCGTGGCCCCAACTAATGTGCGCATGATTGTGGGCCTTTGAATCATTTTCCTGAGGATCTTCTTAATTATCTTATTTGTTGCTTCAATAGTGCCATTAGCCTTTGGCCGATAAGGGGTAGAGTTATGATGCGTAATCTGAAATTATTCGCATACCTCCCTCATCAAATGGCTGCTCAGATTTGCAGCATTGTCTGTAATGATAGTTTTAGTAATACCAAAACGACAAATAATGTTGGAATGCACGAAGTCCACCACCGCTTTCAAGATGATGACTTTTAAAGTGACTGCTTCAACCCACTTTGTGAAATAATCAATGGCAACCAGGATGAATTTGTGCCCATTTGAAGGTTTCAGTTTGATTGGACAAATGACATCCATACCCCAAGCAAAAAAAGACCATGGTGTTGACATATGATGAAATTCTAAAGGCGGTGCATGAATCAGGTCACCGTTTATCTGACACTGATGTCACTTCCGGACAAAACTGAAGCAATCATTTTCCATGGTCATCTAATAATAACCTACCCACATGATTTTCCTTGCTTGGACATATTCGTTTATGTGGGGCCCGCATACTCCCAAATGCACTTTGTTCATGATCTTTTCACCTTTTTCGCATCTACACACCTGAGGAGATTCAGATCTGGAGTTCTTTTGTACAAAACTCCTCCGCTTAAGAAGAAACTTCTAGCAAGCCTTCTAATGGTTCTCTTTTGGTCTCCACTGGCCTGCTCAGGGTATTCCTTTGTTTTCAAGAACCTTTTGATATCATGATACTACGGGTGAACCTCTAGGTCTATTTCAACTAATTGCAATAAACATGTCTTTCTCAAATTTGAATCTCTAACGGATCAATATGGACATTGCCCGGATATGACAGCATCGCAACCAAGGTATCTAGTGCAACAACTAACTCATTGTGGAATCGAGGAATATACCTAAATGCAACGGACTTGAACTGTTTTCTAAGATATTCCACATGTTGCTCTACGGTATAAGATTGATGTCTCGAGTTTCCCATTCACCTTGGGCTTGCCGAATGATCAAATCAGGCCCATGATTAACAATTCTTCCACATCCAGATCAACTGCCATGTTCATGCTTATAATGGAAGCTTCATACTAGGCAGTGTTGTTCGTATAGAAGAACTAAAGCCCGGGCATGGCCGTATAGTGCTGACCAGTGAGCGAAATCAAAATTTCCCCAATCCCGACACCTTTTTCATTTACAGCTCCATCAAAGAATATTTTCCAAGCGTTGGTGTCCTCTGGAATTACTTCAACTGAATTTACTCCCTCCTCTGGGAAATAAGTGTTCAGGGATTGGTATTCATCATCAACCGGGTTCTCAACTAGATGACCAACCAAGGCTTGGGCTTTCATTACCGTGCGGGTGACATACACAATGTCGAACTCAATGAGCAGGATTTTCCATTTTGCTATCCTTCTCGTGGACATTGGTTTTTGGAATACGTACTTCAGAAGATGCATTCCGGTTATGAGATATTTGGTGTAGGCCAACATATAATGTCTGAGCTTCTAAGCAACCCAAGTTAGGTCGCAACAAGTTCTTTCGAACAAAGTGTACTTGGCTTCATAACATGTAAACCTCTTGCTCAAGTAGTATATGGCTTGCTCTCTGATGTGCCGGAGAATTTCGGAATATTTAGTACCAATTTATTAGATTTTAGCTCGTTTTAAATGCAATTGTCTTTTATATTTATGTAATTTCGATGTTTTACAGTGCATGAGGCTTGAGGACCCAAAAACATGGAAATGGAATCAAAAAGCTGCAAAAATACAAGAAAGAGGCAAAATGCGACCGCAGAGTTGAAAATTCGAATCGCAAATCAAACATGCGGACCGCATAATGCTCAGGGGAACCGCAAAGTCCAACAGTTAGTTTGTCCAAATCCAAGTGAAAGAAATGGGGTCCATTAATAAGTGGGTGAGATCATAAATGCGATGACACTATGCGATCGCATATAACCAATGCGGACCGCATAACCAGAATGCGACGACTTCCTGGAACCTAGGATTTCAAAGATGCGGTGTAGTTGAAGAGAATGCGGACCACATATTTGTTATGCGACAGAAATGCGGTCGCGATAGAAATGCGGTCGCTTATTTACTCCTCATTCTTCATTTATTGTTGGTGATTGCATACATTAACAAGTGGCATTACATTCTTTCTATACTTGGAAAAGTGAGCTAGGGTTTGGTAGAAGTAAATATCAAAGACTCAAGGCTTTAAACCTTGTTTAATAAAATCTCTTAGGAATAAGTGAGTTTTATTTGGCATAAATTGATTACTCTTAATTGCAACTCTTTTATATTTGGAAAAATCATAAAGAGAAATACTACCCAACCATTGGAAAATATTGGGTAGTCATTTAGAAATCATTTGTATATCAAAAGGACCTTCCATTAGAAAGATATCATATTATCACCGATAGCATTACATTTCATTGAAGGGGACACAACCTTGGTTTAGATAATCAAATTAATAACAACCTTATTTAATCATACTTGTTACCATTTCACAAAATTACAATCGACTCTATTACCATACTCTTGTTACTCTAACCGAATAGAAATACGATTTAAGTTAAGATTCACACTACTCAAATAAATTTTTTCACGCCTATTCCCTGTGGGATTCGACCCCAGTCTCGTTGGGTCACTATATTTGACATCGATCACTTTACACTATTTTAAAGTGTAATTTGAGCGAATCAAATTTTTACTCCCTCCTCAATCTTTTGGTTATCTGGTCGTAATGGGTGTTTCTTAAAATTGGTTAAGTATTGGCTTGCTGGGTAGGGAAGTTAGGGTCACCATTGTAGAGGGTAAAGGTAAAACCTTGAGAACGGTGACTTTTGTGGACTGCATAGCTGATTTGCGGTCCACATCATTTCCGCATATGAAACCCTAGGAGACTTGAGGAAGATGAAAAAAAGTGGAAGCTTTGTGATCACATAAGCGATATGCGGACTGCAAAGCCACCGCATACCCAGACAGCCTATGGCCAGAAATAAGATGTTCTTTGGGGCTAATTTGCGATCGCATATCTGTCTCTGCGGTGGGTTTTGCGATTGCATAGGGTGATGAACTTTACAAGTGCACAATTTTGTGATGGTTATGCGAACCGCACAATGGATATGTGATCGCATAACCCATCGCATAATTGATTCATTTAAGCAGTCAGGAATTTTGTGACAGGTTTGCGGTCCACATTGTGGTTATGCGACCGCATAACCTGTCCCATATTTGACTTTCTTTGTAAAATTTTCTTTTGATATCTGCTATGGCTCCCAAAAAATCTATTGCTGGTAAAAAAAGGGCCTCCTCCGGCCATCAAGCACAACAAGCCAAATATTCACGACAAGAACCATCCCAACCTATTGCTGAACATCCCTCCCAGGCTGAGGAGGAGGAGACCTTTCGCTCAGTCGACCAATAGGCTGAGGCAAGAAGAAAAAGGGGAGATTATTTCCAGATCCGTTTTGAGGTCACAGTATCTAGGAGTCTGTATAAAGAGGGCTCACAAAATGGAAAATCCTTGAAGAGAAACAGTCGAGTCTGAACGGACTACAGAAGCAGTACCCTCACATACCGGAGAACATAAAAACTAGAAACTGGGAATGCTTCACTGAGGTGCCTGATGATTTCAATGAAAAAATGGTGCGAGAGTTCTATGCATCCTACGGATCCTCTAGAACAGCTCATCACAAGCACACCAAAGTCTTCTATGAATCGATTAAGGTTCGGGGGATGTCGGTGCTTTGTGAAAGGGTCAAAATAAATGATCTATATTTTAGAAGATGTAGTCCGAGCACAGTTGAGAATGAGGCCAAATGGGCCAACAGAGATGGTGAGCGTGCCTGGACCCCTGCTTGGATTGACCCTTTGCATAAAATATTCAAGTAAGATCTCACACGAGAGGGTAGATTCTGGCTCAGCTTTTTTACCTCTCGCTTGATATCGTCCCGGAATGAGACTGACATAAGAATTGAGAAATCTCTTCTCATTGCATGCATTATGACCGGAGTCAAGATTGATGTGGGTCATATTATCTTCCTACAGTTAGGGTTCTGAGCTAGCCAGACACCCACGTCACTTCCATTCCCATGCTTGATCACAACCCTATATAAGGTTGTGGAAGTCCCTTCAATGCCACACTATGACAAGATGGGAAAGAGCTGAAGGATATTGATATTACGCGCAGTAGTGATGCGGTGCCGTAGGTAGCTGCTGCTGCTCTAGAGGTTCAGCTCCAAATTCCTGCTGATACAGATATCTCAGACTCCCAGACACCTGGTTCTCCTCCGGCAACAGTGGCATCCACTACAACTCCACAGCCCACATCTCAGGCCACTATTGCCCAGCCTTCTGCGGCACTGCCAGCCTTTTCGAGCTTGGTCCCATAGCTCAGCATGCAAATGCTAAGGTAGACCGGCTTCTGAAGGACCTCCCCACTTTTATTAGGCAGGCCCTTACCCCTATCTAGTCCTCAGTGATAGCACTCCAACAAAAGCATTCATCTTATGAGGATTACTTCAGGCGGATTGAGGTAAGGCTTGAGAAGGTAGAGATGGGTGAGGTTGGAGGCCTGCCCAATCTTCGTGATGAGGTTGATACAGTGAAGACTGAGCTCCACAAAATGAAAAATATGGAGTTCTATCTATATTCCTTAATTCCGAATGAAGGAAAGCTTGACTTTTCCATATTGATGAAAGCTCTTGAGCCACAGACTCTCGGGGCTTCCCTGACTCCAGCTCCCCCTGCACACATTGACATTCCTTCTGGGGAAGATTCTGGACACTCTGTATAGTCCGAGGCTAGGGAGACAGACGAGGAGGAGACTGATGAGGAGTCACGGTCCGAGGAGGATGAGGGTCATCAGGAGAAAGGCAAGTAAGTTTCTGTCCCTACAGCTGCAGAGGAGAAAGAAGAAGCAGTTGTTCAGAAGAGGATATCACATTTGGTAGCAGACATGGTCACCCAAGCCAAATCATCGACCATTCTGTCATTAGCAGGCGAGGCTAGGAGCTCACAGGCACTAGTTCTAGTGTCAAGATAGTTGGAGATCCCTCCTCCATCAGTGGTGGTCACCCCTTAGGCTGAGATCTCATTAGCCCCAGCTCCGGCATCAAAGGGTGACCCCACCATCATCCAGTCGGCTTCTGAATCCCATAGCGCTTAGTGTGCCTCGGGGAGCCCATGTACTTTGTTTTTACATCTCTTATGCATTAGGGACAATGCATGCCTTTTAGTTGGGGGTGGGATAGCCTAGTGTATATATTTTTGCACTACTTGAACTCTTGTACATATTTTTTGTGTTATATAAGCAAATTTCTCGTTAACTCTTGTATATGCTTGTGTTGTCTTTGTCGATATGTTATCTATTTCTCGTTAAATCTTGTATATACTTGGGTTGTCTTTGTAGATATGTTATCTTTGTATAAAGAAAATAAAAAATAAAAACAATAAAAACAAGTAGATAGTTGTATGCATGTACATCTTTAACTCGAGGCTCGCTCTTTGACTCTACATTTACATAGAATTATGCATGTAATATTATGAAAGCTCCGAGTTGCCAAGTGTTGACTCGAAAGCTAAGACTATGTTGACTCAAACAGTTCATGTGCCATGTGTGTTAGTTTTGTGTAAATAATTCTTGTGTTTACTTTTGTCATCTAGAACTTGCCCGGTTGGTCTTTCGATGCTAATGATAAGTACATTTGGTTGTAGAAATGACCTTAGGCAGTCTTTGTGTTATTTGAAATCCTAGTTAGCCTTTCAAGCTACCCATTGTATAGACATTATCACTAGTTACCCCATTTGAGCCTTTAACCTTTTCTTTGGCCACCTCATTACAAACCTTTCCCTTTATGCAAATAATTCCATCTTTTGAACCCATACCTTCTTGAACATTGAGAATGAGGCTAAAAGCCTACGTTGGGGGTGTGGTGCCAAGTTGGAAACTGGCGAGGTTGTACATTGAGTCTAGGAATGTATACCTGAAAATATTCAAATGAAATCATTCAAGCTCCATAAGAAAAATATAAGAAAAAAAAGAAAAAAAAGAAAGAAATATTTATATATATAAAAATATTGATCCTTGAAGAAAATTAGGGAGGTATTTAAGGTGGTTCGACGTTGGTAACAAGGAGCCAATGAGGGATATATGGTTTCAAATGAAACAAAGGGCAACAAGAAAGAAAAATGTGAGTAGTGTTCAAGGAGGGTGTAGTCACTTGTACCCAAATGTTTATCCGACTCTTCCCTAAGAATACATTATAAGCTTAAAAAAGTCCTTATGGGATCTCCAGTCGAATGTTCTTTAATAGGCGACGAATTAAAATAAGGGCAAGCTTATGGTATGATGTGTTGTAACACTTGAAACTCTTTGTGAGAACATGTCCCTTTTTGTTGTCATTGTAAATATTGTGAATTTGGGACTTTATTTCTGGTGAGGGCACATGAACTGTGAGGTTTAACAGGAGTTGAGTTCTTGAAGTCAAATTGGTTGAGGCTCAAAGTTCACAAGTTGATTAATATCGCTGTAAATAGCAATGATTGTACAGTACGGGTAAATAAACGAAAGTTCATGCTTGTAATACTGACGATTAGCACCGTCTACGGTCACTATTGTTGCATGCCATTTAGTTGGAGTCTAGAATAGGATATATTCGTTTTATGTTACTTGAGGACAAGCAAGAGTTTAAGTTGGGGGTGTTGATGTGTCGCAGAATTTCGGCACATTTAATACCAATTGCTTAGATTTTAGTTTGTTTTAAATAAAATTATCTTTTATACTTATGTAATTTTGATGTTTTGCAGTGCATGAGGCTTGAGGAACCAAAAACATGGAAATGGAATCAAAAAGCCGCAAAAGGACAAGAAAGAGGCAAAATGCAATCGCAGAGTTGAAACTGCGGACAACAAATCCGACATGCGGACTGCATAATGCTTAAGGGAACCACAAAGTCCAACAGTTAGTTGGGCCAAATCCAAGTGTAAGAAATGTGGTCCATTATGCGACCGCATAACTGGTTTGCGGGCCGCATAATGGATCGCAAACCTCCTGTAGAAGTGGCTGAGATCAGAAATGCAATGACACTATGCGGTCGCATATCAACAATGCGGACTGCATAACCAAAATGGGATGACTTCCTGGAACCTATGGTTTTGAAGATGCGGTGGACTTGAAGAGAATGCGAACCGCATGTCTGTTATGCGACATAAATGCAGTCGTATATTTGACGCATTTTTGTCCGAAATTGGCCCCGAGTTTTAGCCCACTATAAATAGATTTATTGGGGTTTTTTGGGGGCAGCTTGTCTGGAAAAAGAGCTACAATCCAAACTTTGAATAGTCCCATCTTTTGGAAGCTTTAAAGGTGAAGAATCTTGCACTCTTGTAAGCACTATGACATTTAATATTTTCTTCTTTTTGTATTTTAGCACGTGTGGCTAGTTTTAAATACTAAGGTTGTGGACCCTATATGGGTGTAATGTCAATGGGTTTTAACATTGAATATATGTATAATGGTTAGTTGATGTTTATTTACTCCTCATTCTTCATTTATTGTTTGTGGTTGCAAATATTAACAAGTGCCATTATATTATTTCTTTACTTGAAAAAGTGAGTTAAGGTTTGGTAGAAGTAAATATCAAAGACTCAAGGCTTTAAACCTTGTTTAATAGAATCGCTTAGGAATAAGTGGGTTTTATTTGACATAAATTGATTACTCTTAATTGCAACTCTTTTATATTTGAAAAAATTATAAAGAGAAATACTATCCAACTATTGGAAAATATTGGGTAGTCATTTAGAATCTACCTATATATATTTTACCTCTTCATATTTGGCGTCGTTTCTCAACATCAATGATCCTTACTTGCCTTGATGAAATTCTTCTTTACCAAGGATGAAAAATTCCCTTACTCGCGAGGGTGACACTTAGCGTAACTGGCACATATAGTCTCTTAAGCTTAACTTTGCTCACATTTCCTGCTAGGGAAGCATCTACCGAATGACTATTCTCTGTATTCATCGTGAATCTTCTTCTGTGGTCCCTTCTATTACTGCTGGAACGAAATCTGAAATTTCCATGATGTCGAGTACTTCCCAACCATTCAGTCCCTAATTCATATTTAGTTTATCTTGTTTGCTAGTCCATACTGATTTCTGTTACTCTAGGCACGCTCACGATCTCTGTTGGATTGACCCTTTGCATAAAATATTCAAGTAAGATCTCACACGAGAGGGTAGATTCTGGCTCAGCCTTTTTATCTCTCGCTTGATATCGCCCCGGAATGAGACTGACATAAGCATTGAGAAATCTCTTCTCATTGCATGCATTATGACCGGGGTCAAGATTGATGTGGGTCATATTATCTTCCTACAGATAGGGTTCCGAGCTAACCAGACATCCATGTCACTTCCATTCCCATGCTTGATCACAACCCTCTATAAGGCTGTGGAAGTCCCTTCAATGCCACACTATGACAAGATGGGTAAAGCGCTGAAGGATATTGATATTACGCGCAGTAGCGATGCGGTGCCGTAGGTAGCTGCTGCTGCTCTAGAGTTTCAACTCCAAATTCCTGCTGATACAGATATCTCAGACTCCCAGACACCTGGTTCTCCTCGGGCAACAGTGGAATCCACTGCAACTCCACAGCCCACATCTCAGGCCACTATTGCCCAACCTTCTGCGGCACTGCCAGCCCTTTCGAGCTTGGTCCCTTAGCTCAGCATGCAAATGCTAAGGTAGACCGGCTTCTGAAGGACCTCCCCACTTTTATTAGGCAGGACCTTACTCCTATCTAGTCCTCAGTGATAGCACTCCAAAAAAAAGCATTCATCTTATGAAGATTTCTTCAGGCGGATTGAGGTAACGCTTGAGAAGGTAGAGATGGGTGAGGTTGGAGTCCTGCCCAATCTTCGTGATGAGGTTGACACACTGAAGACTGAGCTCCACAAAATGCAAAATCTGGAGTTCGATCTATACTCCTTCATGCCAAAGGAAGGAATGCTTGACTTTTCCATATTGATGAAAGCTCTTGAGCCACAGACTCTCGGGGCTTCCTTGACTCCAGCTCCCCCTGCACACATGGACATCTCTTCTGGGGAAGATTCCGGACACTCTGCAGAGTCCGAGGCTAGGGAGACAGACGGGGAGGAGACTGATGAGGAGTCATGGTTCGAGGAGGATGAGGGTCATTAGGATAAAGGCAAGTAAGTTTCTGTCCCTACAGCTGCAGAGGAGGAAGAAGAAGCAGTTGTTCAGACAGCGATAGCACATTTGATAGCAGACATGGTCACCCAAGCCAAATCATCTACCATTCTGTCATTAGATGGCGAGGCTAGCAGCGCACAG
Source organism: Nicotiana knightiana (assembly GCA_005239525.1). Taxonomy (NCBI): domain Eukaryota; kingdom Viridiplantae; phylum Streptophyta; class Magnoliopsida; order Solanales; family Solanaceae; genus Nicotiana; species Nicotiana knightiana. The sequence goes on along the minus strand of ML419221.1, from coordinate 2,785 downwards.
GCACCAGTTCTAGTGTCAAGACAGTTGGAGATCCCTCCTCCATCAGTGGTGGTCACCCCTCAGGCTGACATCTCATTAGCCCCAGCTCCTGCATCAGAGGGTGACCCCACCATCATCCAGCCGACTTGTGACTCCCATAGCGCTTAGTGCGCCTCGGGGAGCCCCTGAACTTTGTTTATACATCTCTTATGCATTAGGGACAATGCATGCCTTTTAGTTGGGGGTGGGATAGCCTAGTGTATATATTTTTGCACTGCTTGAACTCTTGTACATATTTTTTGTGTTATATAAGCAAATTTCTCGTTAACTCTTGTATATACTTGTGTTGTCTTTGTCGATATGTTATCTATTTCTCGTTAACTCTTGTATATACTTGGGTTGTCTTTGTAGATATGTTATCTTTGTATAAATAAAATATAAAATAAAAACAATAAAAACAAGTAGATAGTTGTATGCATGTACATCTTTAGTAATTAGAGATTAATTCCCTTGGTTTTCTTCGCCGGGTTCTTTTCCAAGGGTGTAATAGTAGAACCATGGAAGTAGGACGAAACATTTTGACTGGTTTGGTGTAATTGTCTAGTTTCAAGCATGTATGTCTGTAAATAACCTGTACCCTTCCGTTGATATATAAAAACAAAAAAAAAATTAATTATATTTTATGGTTAATCATCTGTGTGAACGTGGGGCTCGCTCTTTGACTCTACATTTACTTAGAATTGTGCATGTAATATTATGAAAGCTCCGAGTTGCCAAGTGTTGACTCGAAAGCTAAAACTATGTTGAGTCAAACAGGTCATGTGCCATGTGTGTTAGTTTGTGTAAATAATTCTTGTGTTTACTTCTGTCATCTAGAACTTGCCCGGTTGGTCTTTCGATGGTAATGGTAAGTACATTTGGTTGTATAAATGACCTTAGGCAGTCTTTGTGTTATTTGAAAACCTAGTTAGCCTTTCAAGCTACCCATTGTATAGACATTATCACTAGTTACCCCATTTGAGCCTTTAACCTTTTCTTTGGCCACCTCATTACAAACCTTTCCCCTTATGCAAATAATTCCATCTTTTGAACCCATACCTCCTTGAACATTGAGAATGAGGCTAAAAGCCTAAGTTGGGGATGTGCTGCCAAGTTGGAAACTGGCGAGATTGTACATTGAGTGTAGGAAAGTATACCTGAAAATATTCAAATGAAATCATTCAAGGTCCATAAGAAAAAAAAAAGAAAAAAAAGAAAGAAATATTTATATATATATAAATATGGATCCTTGAAGAAAATTAGAGAGGTATTTACGGTGGTTCGATGTTGGTAACTAGGAGCCAATGAGGGATATATGGTTTCAAAAGAAACAAAGGGCAACAAGAAAGAAAAATGTGAGTAGTGTTCAAGGAGGGTGTAGTCACTTCTACCCAAATGTTTATCCGAATCTTCCCTAAGAATACATTATAAGCTTAAAAAAGTCCTTATGGGATCTCCAGCCGAATGTTCTTTAATAGGCGACGAATTAAAAAAAGGGCAAGCTTATGGAATGATGTGTTGTAACACTTGAAACTCTTTGTGAGAATATGTCCCTTTTTATTGTCATTGTAAATATTGTGAGTTTGGGTCTTTCTTTCTGGTGATGGCACGTGAACTGTGAGTTTTAACAGAATTTGAGTTCTCGAAGTCAAATTGGTTGAGGCTCAAAGTTCACAAGTTGATTAGTTTCATTGTAAATAGCAATGATTGTTCAGTACGGGTAAATAAACGAAAGTTCATGCTTGTAATACTGACGATTAGCACCGTCTATAGTCACTATTGTTGCATGCCGTTCCGTTGGAGTCTAGAATAGGATATAGTCGTTTTAAGTTATTTGAGGACAAGCAAGATTTTAAGTTGGGGGTGTTGATGTGCCGCAGAATTTCGGCACATTTAATACCAATTGCTTAGATTTTAGTTTGTTTTAAATGCAATTATCTTTTATACTTATGTAATTTTGATGTTTTGCAGTGCATGAGGCTTGAGGTACCAAAAATATGGAAATGGAATCAAAAAGCCGCAAAAGGACAAGTAAGAGGCAAAATGCGATCGCAGAGTTGAAAATGCGGACCACAAATCCAACATGCGGACTGCATAATGCTCAAGAGAACCGCAAAGTCCAACAGTTAGTTCGGCCAAATCCAAGTGAAAGAAATGTGGTCCATTATGCGACCGCATAACAGGTTTGCGGGCCGCACAATGGATCACAAACCTTCTGTAGAAGTGGCTGAGATCAGAAATGCAATGACACCATGCGGTCGCATATCAACAATGCAGACTGCATAACCAAAATGGGATGACTTCCTGGAACCTATGGTTTCGAAGATACGGTGGACTTGAAGAGAATGCGAACCGCATGTCTATTATGCGAGATAAATGCAGTCATATATTTGACGCATTTTTGTCCGAAATTGGCCCCGAGTTCTTGCCCACTATAAATAGATTTATTGGGGTTTTGTGGGGGCAGCTTGTCTGGAAAAAGAGCTACAATCCAAACTTTGAATAGTCCCATCTTTTGGAAGATTTGAAGGTGAAGAATCTTGCACTTTTGTAAGCACTATGACATTTAATATTCTCTTCTTTTTGTATTTTAGCACGTGTGGCTATTTTTAAATACTAAGGTTGTGGACCCTAAAAGGGTGTAATGGCAATGGGTGTTTAACATTGAATATATGTATAATGGTTAGTTGATGTTTATTTACTCCTCAAGTAAACTTTTCACGCGTATTCACTGTGGGATTCGACCCCAACCTCGTTGGGTTACTAT
>MDKJ01301508.1:0-32239 GCA_005239525.1 Nicotiana knightiana | reverse complement strand
CTAATATGAATTCTTACCAGAAAATAGGAAATAAAATACAAGAAAATAAATACATATTAACCCCTCTCATCATCACACTGTTGCGGCGTGCAACCCGATCCAAACAACATACCATGGTGACGTGCCACCCGATCCACACATAAAATTTACATAAGATATATATATACGAAGCTGATTTGCTCACTATTACGAATTATTGAATATCGATCACAAGCACGCTAAGTGCATAATACCATCCTGGGGAGACTGATAAAGCCGTAGGCTACATAGCTCAAGCACAACTGAGGTGTGATATATATATACACTCTATATCTCAAGAGCTATCCCACTCACATAACATCCCCACTACGTAGGACCTCAACACATAGGAAATTATCAAGCCGTTTTACAACTCGCACGGCAAAATCACAATAACACATGAATTTGACGAAGACGGAACAACACCCGCTGTTCCAATACCTTTCCATTAAAAGCGCTCTACTGAAAGGAACATGCCTGGCTCATATGGAGCCCATAGTCATATTTAAATCCATCCACAAACATCGAGCCACCTTGCTCGCACCAACTAAGCTTATAGTTTTTTCCTGGGTCCATATTAACCCACCTTCTCTCATAATACACGAGAACAACCATCATCACCGGGACTAACACCCCATAATCCATAATCAACTGAACTGAACGCCCTCCAGGCGTAAATTCTTAATTAAGCAATATTGCACTTCTTTATACTCAATCCAAATCTGAAATCCATCAAGTGACTACATGTCACACTTTATACAATCTTTTCGCGGTCATGCTTCCACGACCTTCCACACAAGGCAACAAGTCTGCCCATCAATAACACCGACCACACTAAGGCCGCAAAACACATCAATAACCCATGACCAGGGTACAAAGCCTCCTTCACCGAATATCAATCTCAGGAGACACTGAAGATAACACCAGCTTACTCTGAACTTTCAAATCACTTTGTCTTGCTCTTCCGAGCTCATGACATCCTTATAAACATCGGACGTAAATCTCGGTTCTTACTCCCAGTTACATATTGCTTCTCGCACCGAACATACCAACATGAGGTTGCGCAAGAATTCCATCATAACTTCCAAACCACCAATAGGGTGAACACTTCATCACATAGAACCCTTTTACTTAACTCAATTCAAGAGTGCCATCTCAACACACGAGTGAATTCCCACAATCGCCCAATCATGCAAATCCTTAAGTAGTAGTCTATACCACCATAACCCTTCTGGGGTCCACCTACACCTGACAGGCCAGAGAACTCAAATGCTCCCACATGAGATCCGTTACGACGGCCGACAAGCCCCGCACACACCGGCACAAACCACATGCATAACTAATTCACATCAAAGGAACCGATCACTGCCACAAATTTGCCATTTCAACCATGGCTAATCAATCTATCTTCTTTTAATAATCATTAATTGACTCAGGAATAATAAAAACTTTCTTCAACCCATAGCAAACTCAACCCTTACTCATCCCGAGTGACCTTGATTCCCGAGACTATGCTGCCCAAATCCCGTAACCCGTCTCATACCCTTCTGATAATCTTTTCTTCAATCTGGAGTCTGTTTCTCTCACTCCTCCAATATTATCCTGCATGCTGAAACATATCATATAACATTCCAACCATCCTCATTTTTCTCAGAGATTACTCTGCAAAAGCTCGATTCTCGATCATATTGTTGCTTGAAACCCTTAAACGCCGCATTCTTAACTTTTGAACTCACTAGGACCGCTATTGAGAGTCACCCACTCTGACTGGCCCCGAATACAATCAACTCAGAGGCTCTTCTAGCACAGGAACACCCCTTCAAGGAAACACGTGATTGGGTCACTATCCTTATAACTCGCCCATGCCTTAAGCATAAATCCTGAATCTTCCAAAGCATAACCCTGGTCCGACAGGGCCAACTTTTGCACATATTCATCAAATCCCACGCACAATAACCATTTTACTCTTTTCCCTTAGCTGAAATAACTTTCCAACATGCCGACAATCCGCGACCCTATGCGAAGACAACCCTACGACCCAACTGCAGATGGTGGGACTCTCCCACTTTGCGACTGCTCGACTTCCGCTTCTTACACTTGGCCTCTTCGAAATGGAACCACCGCCTAGCCTTACTTCAGGACTATTCTCTGTAGTTCTCAAACCAGCAGATCACCACGGCTTCACGCTCTCCGAAGATCATCTTTCTCTAGCTGCCTTCATTAACAACACTTATCCGGTATTGAACCACCGCACCTCACGATCCCTGCCAACCGCATTCTTCAACACTTCTTCTCGATACTCTGACCCCACGCGACCGAAGAAACCATAGCACCGACAAATTAACACATTCCATTTGATAAATGATGACGATGACACGTCACAGGTGTATATCCCATCTCACTTGAAGACACCAAGTCTTACTACCTTATCAACCCCAACCGGACCATTCATAACCCAAATGCCCTTCCTCTGTCGGCACAAAAGCACTGAAATCTCGAAATCACACTTTGAGAAGACCTCCCTTCAAACTATTCATCTTCCCCAACATTCGGGCAAACGTTCTATCATCATATCGACACCACGCGACAATCAATTGGAAACATCATCACTACCCAAGCACATCCTTAAGGCTCCCAGAAACGCAGCTACTGAGCTGAAACAACATATTACCCTTTCGCAGGGCCATAACAACAACCACGACCATTTACACATGGAAGCATCTAGAATTACATTCGTAGCACCATTTCCATTCCTCAAATTCCTGATCCATAGCAAGCGCTTCGCGTTGCGTAAGATTGAGTAGGAATGAACAGAGGCATAAGCCTCAAAGGAATCAACTCGCACGACGGAGAATCAGGAAGGGAAGTACTCCGAACAACCATGTAGCTTCTCGAAGATAAGTATAGACGTCTCCGTACCGATCCGCAAGACTCTACTAGACTTGCTCATGACTCTTGAGACCTACGGGAACCTAGTGCTCTGATACCACGTTGTCACGACCAAAAATCCATTAAGTCTGTGATGGCACCGGACCTCACTGTCAGGCAAGCCAACACTTAATAAATAAATTAAATCTTTATTTAAAATTTCTCGAAGTCATTCCTTTTTAATTTTCTTAAATAATAATTAGCGAACTTTCACTGAATAAACAATAATATCTTAAAAAATTTAAATAGTGAATAAATCCCATAATTACCCTAGAACCCGGCATCACAAGTGCATGAGCAAATTTTCTAAGAATTATACATGTACTACAAAGAATACAAATTGGACAAGGAATTTTAAATAAATACAATACATCTGAGGAAGACTCTGTCGGCTGCAGGTCGTCTCCGAATGGTGCAGCTCGTCTAAGTCTCCAAGTCAGTCACGTCACTGCGTCAAGTAGGGCCACTATTGTACCTGTGCAATAAAAATGCACAACAAGTATAGCATGAGTACGAAAACAACGTGTACTCAGTAAGTATCCCGCCTAACCTCGAAGAGGTAGTGACAAGAGATCGAATTTGACACTTGCTAGAGGTCAATTTAATGAAATCAAGGGTGACACTAAGCATGGATATCATAGGCAATTTAATAAGTAATGACAGGAAACAACAACTTCTTTCACATTTAAAATTTTAAATCTTTGCCATTTCAATTGACAATTTATAATTTTCAGGCCAGTAAACAGGTATAAATCACAGAAGGTACGCATCAATTATCGTGCACAAGAAATATCGAGGGTCGAACGGCGCAGACCAACAATAATAAACTGTGCAATGCCAAAGGTTTGAACCGCTTGAACCATAGATGCATCTATTACCCCGCTCGTGAATCGATCATGCGACGCGGTCATATATAAATAATAGAGTTACCCTGCTCGCGAATCATACATGTGACTCAGGTACTCATAAATACAGATATTCATATAATAAATTCACATTTTATCAGGAAAACAGTTACTCAAGAAAGTGATAAAATTCTCTTTTAATGGAAACGAAGATGGTATTTAAATACTTTCTGGAAATTTATTTGCCAAGTTCGATAAGGTTTTACGTATTACAAATTTAACAGTAAGGTTACAAGTACGACAAATAAAACATGATTTATCAGGAAAACCATTATCCCAGGAAAAATCAATTCTCTCTCTAGATGATTAAGGAAAATAAACTTCAACCTTCTTAGGTATTCAGTTACTAATTCGATAGTATTAACAGTCTAATTTCATTAGCAAAATTACAAGTACAACAAGTAAGGCATGCTAGTGGGTCCTAGACTACCCAGACACAAGCATGATAGTAGCTACGCACGGACTCCCGTCACCTCATGCGTACGTAGCCCCCACAAATAGTAGCACATATTCGATTAGTTCACCTATGGGGACAATTCCCTCTCACAAGGTTAGAAAGGAGACTTACCTCGCTCCGAAGATTCATAACCGACCTCCAATCCCTTCCGATGACTCAAATTGATGCACAACACCCAAAACTATCCAAATAACGGGCAAACCAATGAAAACATACTCTAATACTTAAAACAATTCAATTCATATAAATTCCTAACTCCGGTCGGAAAGTTGACCAAATTACCCCTCGGGCTCACGTGCCCGAATTCTGAAACTTTTCGAAGATAATGATTACCCATAACCTCGCAAACTCAAATATATGATTTTCTCTCAATCCCATGCCCGAATTCATGGTTAAAATCCAAAATACACACTCTAGGTCTTTGTTCAAAAATCCCAAATTCCCACCAATTTCATGTCTAATCTATGTATAATCCAAGTGTTTTAACTCAAAGATGGGAAGAAATCACTTACCTAAAGTTGCTTGATGAAGATCCTCCCTTGAAGCTCCCCAAAATCGCCACACCAAATGAAAATGAAGAGAAATGGCTAGACTTCGGTTATAAAAATGCACACTGCCTCCGGTCCTTCCGCACCTGTGGTCACCTCGCCCGCACCTACGCGCCCGCAGGTGCGCCAAAATATCCGCACATGCGGCTTCCTCCTTCCTAGCCGGGCTTCGCACCTGCACTTTCTTCTCCGCATCTGCGCCTTCGCAGGTGCGGAAATAGCCTCGCACCTGCGCCCCCAGCCACGCCAGCCACTCCTGCATCTGCGACACCAAAGCCGCACCTGCGGCCAAAGCCTCGCAGGTGCGGTCACACCAGACACCAGTAGCTTCAGCTCCTCCTCAACTTCCAATTTGATCTGTTAACCCCCCGGAATCCACCCGAGGCCCCCGGGACCCTGTCCAATCACACCAACCTGATGCAAAACATAATGTGGACCTGCTCGAGGCCTCAAATCACATCAAACCATGCCAAAACCATGAGTCGCACTAAAATTCGAGCTTAATGAACTTTAGAATTTCCAACTTCTATATTCGATGCCGAAACCTATCAAATCACGTCCGATTGACCCCAAATTTTGCACACAAGTCACGTTCAACATTAGGAGCTGCTCCAACTTTCGAAATCGCATTCCGACCCCGATATCAAAATTTCCACTTCCGGTCGGATTTCTCAAAAAACCTTCAAATTTCTATTTTTAACCAAATGACTTCAAAATAACCTACGGACATCCGAATTCACTTACGATCGCGCTCCCAACTCCAAAATCACCATACGGAGCTATTCCCAGACTCAGAATCCCAAACGGACATCAATATCACTGAAATGCACTTTAACCCAGACTTATGAAATTTCTTTTAAAATGGTGACTTCTACAATATGCGCTGAAACGTTCCCGGGTCATCCAAAACCCGATCCAAACATACGCCCAAATCTGAAACTATCATACGAACCTGCTGGAACCTTCAAATCCTGATTCTGAGGTCGTTTACTCAAAAATCCAATCTTAGTCGATTCTTCCAACTTAAGGCTTCTGAAATGAGAATTTTCTTTCAAAATTGACTCTAAACTTCCCGAAATTCAATTCGACCACACCTACAAGTCATATCACCTGAAATGAAGTTGCTCATAACCTCAAACTATTGAACGACGCGCTAGGGCTCGAAACGATCGGTCGGGTCGTTACAATTTTCATCATATGGGGTAAGTGTTCTATGTCCGAAAGTGATTATACTTCATGATTCTATGGTTATATTCATCATTTATTTTGGATTTAAATGGAAGAAATCAATATTTTTACAAATCTTTCAAGAACAAAAATTTAAGATTTGGAGGTCAAGTGGAATTTGATAAAATTGGTATGGTTGAACTCGTGTCGGAATGGGTTGATTAATTTGCACGTTGTTTGACTAGTTTCGGATTGAATGGCACAAAGTTGGGGCTTTAGAGAGAAATAATGGACCAGAAAGTAAGCATTGAGGCGAGGTAAGTCTCTTGTCTAACTTTTTGAGGGAGAAATTACCCCTAGGTGTTGTATATTGATGTGTGGTACTTGTTGTGGGGGTTACACATGCGCAAGGTGACGAGAGACCATACGTAGCTACATTCATGTTATTGTCCGGGTAGACTTAGGTTTACATCATGCTATAGCGGTACTATTTAAGCAGTCTCTCGCTTATTAAATTCCTCTGTTTTACATTTCTATTTGAGACCAGACTTGCTATTGTAGGGACTTCACGGATCCATGATTAATCACCGGATAATCCTTCTCCTCTTACGGCATGTCTCCGTTGTATATATGTTTCATTGAAAGGTTTTATTAAAGAAATTACAACTCACACATTTATTCATGAGTGGGGTCAAGGACCCGTCAAAGCTTCTTATTCTTATGGGATCGGGCTATTCGCCTTGGCAGGATTATGTATTTCACTCTTATGGGATCGGGTCGTTCGCCTCGGCAGGATTTTGTATTTCACTCCTATGGGATCGGGTCGTTCGCCTCGGCAAGATTTATGTACCACACTCTCATGAGAGCGGGTTATTCGCCTCGAAAGGTTAATTGATTTATCATATGGTTCAGACCGTTCGACCCTCGGCAGTGCACATTTTAATTATTATGTTGGATCTGCCCGTATGCCTCGGCATTTCCTAAATCATATCCTCATGAAATCGTGTGTAATACTTGGCAAGAAGCCAGTGTATCTGTGAGTTTTCCAGATTTCAATTACAACAATCTACTTAATGAGATCCACTATATCTATATGTATACATGCTCCAGTTAATTGAAGGAAATTATGATTTCAAAAATACTAAAATGAGTAATTAAGTTATTATTTATTGTTGGCTTGCCTGACAGTGGTGTTAGGCGCCATCACGGCCTTTAATTGATTTTGGGTCATGACATCCAAAATAGAGGACTTATAACACTGCCCCGACTTCCTTCCTCGCATTCGCGAGCCTCCCATAAATATAATGGTCATAACCATTTCCAAAAGCCATTTCCAAACTCTTCTCAGACAGCCTCTATTATAATGGTCATAACCTTTTTTACAAAACTCCAAATTACAAATGGTTTAACTTGCTCAAACTAGATACCGAGATCTACAACTTTTATATATTGGTCATCTCCCAATTCCTTATATATTTCGAGATATAAGCTGCCAAAGTCAAACCTATACAACACAAATTTCATATTCGCGATTTCCAAACATCTTCCCGGATAGCTTGTAATGTCCCAACCATACTTTTGTACACAACTTCAAATGCCAAATAGTTTGATTTTCTGAAAATTGGACACAAAGGGCAAAAACTTTCACTTTTAAATCATCTCCAATTTCCTTATAGATTGCGAGATATAAGCTTCCAAAGTCGGACAACAGATAACATGAATTCCTTCTTCGAGAACGCGAGAATCTTTTCGAAAACGAATTCCCAGCAGCAATATCCTTCTTCACAAACATGATAGGCTCCTTGAGAATGCAAAGAACAATACCAGACATCAGAAAACCAGCATCTAAAGTAGCCTAAAATGATCCGATAACACCCGAAACATACCTGAAACACAACCGAGGCCTCGGAACCCCAACTAAATGTACCAACAAGTCCTAAAACATCATACAAACTTAGATGAGGCCTCAAATCACATCAAACAACGCTAAAAGTAAGAATTTCACCCCAATTCAAGCCTAATGAAACTAAGAAATTCCAATTTCTATATTCGATGCTGAAACCTATCAAATCAAGTGTGATTGACCTCATATTTTGCACACAAGTCATAAATGACATAACTGACCTATTCCAATTTGCATAATCGAATTTTGACCCCGATATCAAAAAGTCAACTCTCGGTCAAACATCCAAACCTTCAATTTCCAACTTTCGCCATTTCAAACCAAAAACAACTACGGACTTCCAAATAAATATCTAAACATATTCATAAGTCCAAAATCACTATAAGGAACTAATCCAAGGCTCTGAATCCCAAACGGACATTGATAACATCAAAATCCACTTCAACCCAACTTAGGGAATTCTTAAACCTTCAAAATGCCAACCTTCCGTAATATGCGACAATATACTCCAGGACCACCAGATACTCGACCGGAACATACGTCCAAGTCCAAAATCATCATACAAACCTGTTGGAACCATCAAATCCCCGTTCTGAGGTCGTTTGCTCAAAATCACACCTTAGTCAATTCTTCCAACTTAAAGCTTCCAAATTTAGAATTTTCTTCCCAAATCAACTACGAACCTCCCGAAATTCGATTTTGATCACACAAGTCATAATACCTGAAGTAAACCTACTCAAGGCCCCAAACCTCCGAATGATACGCCAGAGCTCAAAACGACCGATCGGGTCATTACATCACTTTTTACCCAAGTCAGTCCAGGTTTTTACTTGGCAAAGCAGGGAGCACAGAAATAATAAGAGGCTACTAATTATAGTATTAGTTCGAAAATTTGAATGATTTAATTCCTACTATAATTAATTATAATTTATTCCACTAAAAACTACAACTAAACTCATCAATATGAATTTCGAAAATTCACTAACACTTATTTTAACTCCTCATGTTAAGATCACAAGTACCAGTTAATTAAATTAAATCACTGACATTTTAATTTAATCAACTACTTAAATCCTTTATATTTCCGCTTAAACTATTTCATGTGACGGATACAAAATCCACTGCCGAGTTTTCACATGAAAACTTATAAGCTTACATAGAGGGGTATCATCAAACTCAAAATCGAGTCATGGATTCTATCAACTAATTATTATTTCACAAATGATATTCGTTATTGTCTAATCTATTAGGCATACATTAACTCGAAATAGATTTGTACCTTTTGATAAATCAAAACAATAAACAAATCACGTTGATCATAATAATTATATCAAGATTAGGAGTATAAGCTCATAATGAATTAGAGAAAATATTTTTTACATATATTCAGTACAAAAACTTCTTTTCTCTACTTGGTCCGTTCAATATACACTAAATATAGTAGCACAAGAAGTCGGAGTAAAAGCACTCCCATAATCAAGACAAATTATACCCTAATCTTGTGCTACAATCATCAAGATATTTGCACAATAATATCTTCGATTGTGAACATAGTTTATTAATTATGATAATCGACAATCTAATCTTCTGTGCATGGGCTAAGACTCCATACACTAAATTGTCTGCTACATAACTAAAGGACACACATGTAACAAATGATCTATTTAAAATAGTACTTTATTGAATTGAATAAATTAAATAAATAATTGTTTCACAATACTATGTTTAAATTGCATAGGTAACAGTATATCCCAACAATCTCCCACTTAGACTCATAACCATGCGTCTACAACTCTAATACCCATTCTTTCTACATGCTTGTCAAAAATCTTCTGTGGCAAGCTCTTTATTAACGGGTCTGCCAAATTGTTCTCTGATGCAATCTTCAACACTCTTGCATCACCTCTCTCTGTTTCATACCGAATTAAGTGGTATTTACGCTTAATATGCTTACTCCTTTTATGGATTCTTGGTTCCTTCGAGTTTTCAATTGCACCACTATTTTCACAATAAAGTACAATCGGTGCTTGAACCGAAGGAACTACATTAAGCTCTTTAGAAAGTTCCCGAGCCAAACAACATATTTAGCTTCCTCAGATGCAGCCACATATTCGGCTTCCATGGGAATCAACAACACGTGATTGCTTAATACTCCTCCAACTTATGGCTCCACCTCATAAGGTAAAAACATATCCTAAGGTAGATTTTCTAGAATCTCTATCTGACTGGAAATCTGAATCAGTATAGCCAACGGGTGCAAGATCACCTGAGTGATAAACCAACATATAATCCCTAGTCCTTTTCAAGTACTTGATTATATTTTTAACAACAGTCCGGTGTTCTCGTCCAGGGTTAGAATGAAATCCACTAACCATGCCAACAACAAAGCAGATATCAGGTCTAGTACATAGCATAGCATAAATGAGACTCCCTATAGCAGAAGCATAAGGGACCGCCTTCATCTTTTCTATCTCATCAATCGTTTTTGGGGACTAGTCTATTGACAGAGATTTTCCATGTCTAAAAGGGTGAAAGTCTTTCTTGGAATCTTGCATGCTAAACTTGGTGAGAATAGTATCAATATAAAGTGCTTGAGATAAGCCTAATATTCTTCGCTTGCGATCTCGAATAAGCTTGATCCCAAGGATATGTGCCGCTTGTCCCAAGTCTTTCATATCAAAACGTAAGGACAACCATTCTTTTACTGAATTCAACATGCTCACATTATTTCCTATGAGCAAAATTTCATCCATGTACAAAACCAAAAATATATCTTTATATCCATCTCACTTCTTATAGACACAAGACTCATTTTCACATTTATCAAAACCGAAGGTTTTAATCGATGTGTCAAAACAAGTATTCCATGCTCTAGAAGCTTGTTTCAATCCATAAATAAATTTCTTTAATTTACACAACATTTGCTAATTGCCACTTTTTATGAAACCAACTGGTTGTGCCATATATATGCACTCATCAAGACTTCCATTAAAAAAGCCTTCTTGACATCCATTTTCCAAATCTCATAATCATAATGAGCAGCAATGGATAAGTGAATCCTAATGGATTTAAGCATGGCTACTGGCGAAAAGGTTTCCTCATAATCGATGCCTTCTTTTTGAGTAAACCCTTTTGCAACAAGCTTAACTTTAAAAGTTTGCACCTTTCCACCCACTCCTCTCTTTTTCTTATAGATCCATCTACAACCAATGGTCTTGACTCCAATAGGTGGTTCTACAAAACCAGACCTGATTGGAGTACATGGACGCCATTTCAGATTTCATAGCAACAACCCAGTTATCAGAATCTGTATAGCTGTAGTGCTTCGTCGTAATTAAGAGGTTTTGTATTAGGCTCTTCAAGGATTCTATCATAAGACTCTCCCAAGAGCGCGAACTGGAGAGGTTTTTTAGTAATTCTCCCACTGCGACTAGTCACTACAGGTGCAGTCTAATTTAGTTTGTTGAATCATAACATCATTTTCCAAAACTGAAGCCTCAGTGTTATCCTCCACACCTTGCAGTGCTGGGATATCATTAACATCTTCCTGGAGTGCAGGCTGCAGAACAATTTCAGGTTGCTCAACATTACTCCACTACTTTGGGGTAGCAAGATGTCAGGAAATTGCTCTTGTGCATTTGGCTGCCTATTGACATTTCTCCCACTACAATAATGCAATAGTATGTCAATACTGGCTTCCAGGATATGTTCCAGAGATGAGTTATTAGTTACTCCGTTACTTAATTCATGTAAAACTAGTTTACTTCTAGGAATATGGTTCATTAAATAGTCCTCTTCTAAATATTTGGCATTTGTCGTAACAATTGCCTTCTTTTCTTTGGTACAATAAAATAAATCACCTTTAGTTGCTATTGGATATCCAATAAGAATGCATACTTCTGTCCTCGATTCAAATTTATCGGCTTTCCCTTTCAGCACATGTGCTGGACAACCCCAAACCCGAATGTGCCGTAAACTTGGCTTGCACCCAGTCCCCAATTCTGCTGGAGTTTAAGGTACTGACTTTGAAGGAACCGAATTCAGAATGTAATTTGTTGTTTCTAAAGAATATCCCCAAAAGGAAGAAGGTAAATCAGAATAACTTAACATTGATCTAACAATTTCCATAAGGGTTCTATTTCTTCTTTCTGCTACACCATTTTGTTGTGATGTTCTTGGGGCAGAAAATTGAGATGTAATTCCACAATCTGATAAGTATTTAATGAATTTCGTAGAAAGGTATTCACCACCACAATCAGATCGTAATGTTTTGATATATTTATCATGTCTTTTCCCCATTTCCGTCTTAAATTCTTTGAATTTCTCAAAGCATTCAAACTTACGACGTAACATATAAATGTATCCATATTTTGAGTAATCATTCGTGAAAGTCACAAAATACTCAAACCATATTTTTCTTGTATATTCATGTCGCGCCTCCCTCTTTCCTCCCCTTTCGGATTGGTCAGGGTATTCGACATTATTGGGACAACTCGTTTCCTTTTGGGAAAGGGATAAGGAATTGAAGATTCGCCACCTAACGATTTTAAGGTGCGTTAGGGCACCTATTAAGGGGTCACAATAACAGTAATTGAATAACCAGAGATTGGGTAAGGGCTTGAAATTACTCCAAGAGGAAGGAGTTAGGCACCCCTCGAAGACCATAACTGTGGTTCCCGACCAAACAAGCTTTGTGAATTTATACAAGTAGCAAATAGCAATTAAAATTTAAACAAGTAAAAGACTTTGAAAATATTCGCAGTCTAAGCACACATATGTGCTAAAGATTTAAAAGATTTAAGGTCTAAAATACATATGCAAGGTTTGAAAGAGTTATGATATAAACACACATATGTAAAGGATATGGGGGGTCCTAGGTTGTTTATGCTATAGGATCACATCGGTACAATGCCCGGTAATCACTCCTCAGAAGAGGGGCTACACGTTGCATAGCGCACCGGTCATCATATCCATATCTACCCTTTCCCACCCCTTAGCGGTTATTAAAGCGAGTGTTGTTTAACGATCTCTATGCATGCTGTTACCCGTCCCTTCTTAATGGCCCTGGAGGATTTTAGGACCTCTACCTATAGGCAGTTCTAGACATACCCTTAAGGTTAAAAGGAGAAAATACTAGGCGACGGGCAAGAACAGATAGGACTTGAACAGATAAAACAGGAAAGAAGCAATTAAGAGGCTCAAGTTTACCTCCACAAATATTGCATGTAAACAACACGTCTCAAACACAAACAAGGGCAATATTATTAAGCTGGATCCTAAAACATGATGTCTAAGTGAATGTCTACCTAAGACTTGCCTAGGCGTGGAGGAATGCACAATAGTTACCAGAATTATTTAAAACAGTTTAGAGGTTGTTTTACCTAAAGCATGTTGTTCTAGGTGATATGATTATGCAGAGATTGTTACTGTTTTATTTAGAGCAAGACAATTAGATGTGACACTATTTTATATCCCTTTTCATGCATCAGTAGCTTAGCTAGGTGTGACTTAGTGAGGTCCTAAAACATGGTATCTAATGTGCATATAAAAATGCAGAATGCTTTATATGCAGAGTTCCTAAAGCAAGATTTCTAAATGCGTAGCATGATCTCAAGACATGTAGAGCAGGATGCACAAAAAGATTACAGCATTGTTAAGCATGACTTCAAAAATGTGTAGGAACAACAGTTCGTGTTAGTGCTACTATTTAACCCTGAAGCATGGTTTCTAAGTGATAAAATAATGTGATCCTGAAATAGTATACATGAAACTTAAGAGCATGATATCTAATGTATGTTATGCTTTGCATGTATTGGTCCTAAAATAGATTCTAATGCGCACATTGAAATGTAAACCTAAGGCATGGTTTCTACCCCATCGACAAAAGACATGGCTACCCTTTCCTTTTCACTATCAGTCCCCAATATTCATTTATAATAATTATTACAAACCAATGTGAATGAATTACATAAGTAGATAAGGAAAAATAAGAAGTTACATTATAGGGAGCCTGAAAAACATGGCTACCCTCCCCTTTTCACTATCGATCCCCAATATTCTTTTATAATAATTATTACAAACCAATGTGAATGAATTACATAAGTAGATAAGAAAAAATAAGAAGCTACACTATAGGGAGCCTAAAAAACAGGCCCAGATTCCCAGAACCTCAAATGTTCCATAGCCTGTCCCATATTCGGGTGTGTCAGAGTTCCCTAAGGACCTCAAGGGATCCCGGGCAGTGCTCACACCCAGTTTTCATAACCATAATTGATTAAGTGCAGTGTGGAAGGGCCAGCCCCAGTGCATCAGAGTTCAGAGGGATGTCACATGAATCCCAAGGCAGTCATACACTGGAGGGGCAGAACCTAAGGACCTAAGAGTAGAGTGAGAGTGCTTGACACAGTTTTGAAAAGGTTTTAATATGAAAGATAGTGTTTGAAAAAGATTTAGTTGAAACAGTTTTATAAAATAAGAGAGTTGTTTAGTAAAAACATAGTTTTTGACAAGAGTAGGAAAATTAACAAACAGTAGACTAATCACAGCACAAACAGATTCAGCACATTCAAATCACAGTCCTTCATACAGGGGTGATGGGAATTGGGGACACATAGGACACATAGTATACAAGAGCATAGAAGTTCTTGTAAGGGGTTTATGAGGATTAGGGGATAGCTAATGGTATTAACACAACATGAATTTCATAATCAACACAGAATCAGACCACTTAGGATACAAATTGCTTTGCAAAGAAAGGTTCATACTAGAAACCAGGTAAACATAAGATAGAGCAAAGTCACATTGGGACATACTACAAGGGGTAACATATTCATAAGCATACTGATCCTATGGGGGAGTGGGAGATAATATAACAGTGATGTAGACATGTCAATTACATGTTGAACAACAAAATCATATATAGAAACAGATCAGAAACATGATAAACTGAAGCAGTAAAAGAAACATATTGGTTTTGGGACTTGAATTGAAAATCAGAACATACCAGTAAAGAGACAGTAAACACAAAGGTGAAGGGGGCAGGAGAGCACAATAGTTAGCCTTGGCTTGCAGCCGGCTAACACAGAATAATAGTAAGTAACAAAGAAAGAAAGAAAGAGAGTAGAAAAGCTTTGAGTATGAGAGAGAGTTTTTGAACTAATGTGTTCGTGTGTTTTTGAACCAGTGAAAGTGTGTACATATATATATATTAGTGAAACTAGGTAAAATAAGGTAAGAAACACAATTAGGCAATAAGTTATGGAGCTCAGAACCAATTAGAGCAACAATCAGTCCAACTACTCCCTTAATTAAGGGAGTCATTCAAATGGTAAAAGACAGGAAAATAAGTAGGGAAAGGGATTATGTATGACTGGAGCATAAATAAGGAAATAATTTCAATCAGTGCAAGTAATTAGGCTAGGTACAGAAAGGTCTAATTAAGGAAACAATCAGTAAGAACCAACTAATAATAGTCAATCACATAATAAGGTAAGAAAATAGTTTATAGGTTGGAAATTAGTAAAGACATCATCGCAGGAAATCAGTAAAAGATGTTAATCACAAAAAATTAGGAATTCAAATAGGAACAGTGCTGATTAAGAAGAGAGTTAACACAAAACTTTATGAACAAATAGAATAAACACATATTAGGCAAGAAGAATCAAAAAAATCAGAAACCCTAATGGACACAGTGGTACAAATCACGTAGAATCAGGGATTCAACCAGAAAATGGTAATGACTAGAGGAATTAGTAGAACAAACGTAATATAAGTGGAAGAAGAAAGAATCAGAAACCCTAATGGACACAGTGGTACAAATCACGTAGAATCAGGGATTCAACCAGAAAATGGTAATGACTAGAGGAATTAGTAGAACAAACGTAATATAAGTGGAAGAAGAAAGAATCAGAAACCCTAATAAACATAATAGGGTAGAAACCACAAAATACTCAGATTAATCGAAGCAGATTCATGAGAATCGAACATGCAAACAAGTTTGAGAGAACGAACAGTAAAGATAAACTCAGAAATCCAAACAAAGTGTCAGAAAAATTGGGGTTTTTAGCATAACTAGTTATGGTTAAGGAAAAACTTAACAAAATTAGTCGAAGCACATAAGAATAAAAGGATTAAACACTTAAAAATCAGAAAGCGTTTTAAAGAAAAGGATTTTCAAAAACCCTAGTTTAGGAAGATGACAAGCCACTTCGATAATCAGGAGATTTCATAGTAAAACCAGTGAAAATAAGTTCAACTTATCTCAGAGCTGTACAGATCTGAGAAGTTTAAGAGACGAGATTAAGGTTTTGAGAAAATAACATAGAGACGAAGACATAGGCTTAGAAACCCATAGGTTTAAAGTGAAATAGGCAGATCTTACTCAAAATCGAGCCATGATGGCTTGAAACAGGCAAGGGTGGGCCAAAGGTGTAAGCAGACTGACCCTAGTCCCTCGAGGACCTTAGAGACGGAGGCACCAGCATAGGAGAGGCCATTTGAGGTCTAGGGGTGGTGAGAAACCACCATGGAAGGCAGTAGATGAATGACAGCGGGAGGAAATTAGGTTTAGAGTTAGAGAGCATTTGAGAGAGAAGGGGGTGAGTGACGGCGGGGTGAGAAGAGGGAAATGAGGGGTTTGGGAGGGTAGTCTTTAGGTTTAATTAAGGAAGAGATAATATGGGTCAAAAATGATCAACGACCAGGATTCGATAAGACTGGGTCGGGTAGGTAAGGGTTTGGGCTTGGGGTTTATTAGGCTGGTGTTTTAATTGGACTTGGGTCCGGTTTAAGTTAGGCTAAAATCGAAATAAATTAGGCCATTTGTTAAATACCCAATCAAATTGATAAAATAATTTATAAAACAACTAACAATTGTAAAAAATTAATTTCTTGTGTAGATAATAATTTAAAAATGCTTATTTAGTATTTTAAAAATACCAATGATTAATTTTGGGTAAAAAAATAGTATAAAATCATATGATTGTGCTATAACTGCAAAGTTATTGCAATTATAACCAAAAGGTACCAATTTGGCTAATTATGAAATAATTTGGTCTTAACAGGACCAAAAATAATAAATTAAATCAAGAAATGCTTTGAAATCATTTGTGATGCAATTTTATAATTATTTACCGAAAATAAATACTGGACAAATTAATAAAAATGTAGGAAAATAATGAAAAAATACCAGTTGCTATTAATGCATGATTTTGAATATATATATGCAATTTAAAATATTTTTGGGAAAAATTGGGTATCAACAATTCATAGGGCCACACAAATAAGAGTGCATTAATTCTAACTTATCGCCGGCTCTATTTCCTTTTGAGGGAAAATGTCTCTTGGTCATTTTACCTTCTGAACAAGATTCGCATGTTGGCAGTGCCTCCACTTTCAATGAACTCAAAGGTCCATCAGAGACCAATCTCGGAATCCTATTTAGATTTATATGACCTAAACGTAAGTGGCACAAATAAGTTTGGCTCAATTCACAAATACGTTTTCTTTTATGTAGTAGATTAATGTTATTTAATTCTTTTGGTTGTTGTAGCACATGAAAAGATATATTAAGAATAAAAAGGTCATGTACTCTAGCAGCAATATAGATGAAATGTTTATTAAACTTTATAACAGTAGAGTTATTAGAAAAATAAACATTATAACCAACATCCATTATTTTCGAAACAGAAATCAAATTCCTTCTAATAGAAGGTATATAGAGAACATCTTTCAAAACTAAACGTCTATCACTACTAAATGAAACTCTAATATCTCCTAATGTTAAAGCTGGTGTTGGCTCGCTATTGGCTTGAAAAACGCAAACTTCATTCTCACTTAGCCGCCGCATTTCCTGAACCCCTGGCAAAGTAGTGCAGATATTATTAGTGGCTCCTGAATCTACACACTAAAATATGGTAGAGACAACCGCTAATTTAAATTTGAATTACCGTGCTTATTCATCTTTTCCAGATAGGCAGGGCATTGCTTTTTGTGATGCCCAAGTTGCTTGCAATGATAGCACTTTCCTCTGGGCTTTTTCACACCAGCCGCACCTCCAGGTGCCAAAACCTTTTGAGCTTTCTTTTTTTTCATACCGCCTTTCGACTTAGAAATCGAAGCTTTCTCAACATTCAGTGCCACAACTGGAGCTTGCTGTTTGATAATAGATTCTGCCGCTTGCAGCTCATTCAATAATTTTGCCAGTGACAAATCTATTTTGTCCATATTATAGTTCACGCAAAATTCTTAAAAACTATCAAGCAGAGTCTGCAGGACCATCTCAACTTGAGATTCCTTATCAATCACATCTACAAGGACCTCCGGTTCATTCAAAAGACCTATCATCTTCAGAACATGGTCCCTGACTGATGATTCTTCAACCATCTTGGTGTTCAAAAAGGCTTTCATGGTTGTATGCTTAGCCTCACGATTTTGCTCACCGAACATCTCTTTGAAACTTTCGAGCATGTCATAAACAGACCCGATAGAGTGATGTTGATGTTGTAAAACATTCGCCTTGGAGGCAAGAATGTAACATCGCGCCATCTCACCAACTTTGACCCATTTGTTATAGGCCTTAACCTGATCATCAGTAGCATCTTCATCAGATTTTTCTCGGCACTCCTCAGTGATTACAAATTTGTAACCTTCAGCAGCTATGACAATAGCAAGGTTCCTTTTCCAGTCAACATAATTCGGCCCTTCTAACTTGTTTTGGTTCAAAATTGAGGTAAGTGGGTTGAATGAAGACATGGTTAATCCGAGAGATATTCACATTAAATAGATCATTAGTTATGTAATTAGAATAATTAAACTCAAAATAACACATTACACATATAACCATGCTCATTGAACAGTTAGATTCGTTAGGGAAACTTAACTATTCATGCAAAATATATGAGTTATGTAAGATATTTACCCCATAAATTAAAACAGGACCAACTCAGATGGAGAGTAAATTGTTAATTTAAGATAGGTATAAATCACTTTTATAAACTCTAGTTTCATTGAATCAAAATGTAACTCAGTTGGATAGTTAATACAAGCGATCAAATAACTAGAGATAAAACTATAGCAATCATTTATAATGAACTTATCTGATATGGAAGAAGACCTATGTAAATATATAAATTCATTATATTACTGTAAAACATGACTGGAAACCGTGGGAATTGAACCCTACCATCACTGTTTTCTTAAAAAAAACTATTAATTTTTTTCCAGAAAATAGAAAAATGGCCAAAAACCCATCCAAACAACCCGAATGCCCAAAAAACGACATACATCATGAGAAAAGCTGACGTGTATTGCTCACTGGGTCGTTTCTGATGAACCTACCAAATTTGAGGTCAATCGGAGTTCGACAGAATTTTAAAATTCCAAATTCATGACCTATTTGTAGAATTATGTTTTTGGCGGCTTTTAAGGGTTTTGATTATTTTTCTCGACCAAATCAGATAATATACTTATGTATGTTAATACATGATTTTAGAACTCAAAATAATATTATTATTACAGTGTCGATAAATACTGTTTTCGAACAAACATGGGAAAAACAACATTATTTTCACCCCTTCAAAATGCCACTATTCATAATTCTGTATATTAATCCATAATTTCAGAACAAATAGTATTCAAAACAGTCACGTCTTTATTAAAATAATATTGTGCTTATGGACAAAAACGCAACTAAAACAGATTATCATGAATATAACACCATTGTGTGTATGTGTGTGTGTATATATATATATATAACAGAATTAATAGTATTCAAAAACAGTCACATTTTTATAAAAATATGACATTGTTATTCAACAACAACGCTATAAATAGATTGTCATTTAAAATAACGCCATTGTTTATGCATACGTATATTAATCCATAATTTCATAATTAAAGTACTAATTAAAAACAGTCATGTTTTTGACATAGAATAATCATACCAAACATGTATCATTAAACACATGTGTTACTATTATTCTATTCATGTTGTATTACATTATCTAGTTAGATGTAAGACGGCGTCTGATACCAATTGTTAGAACATGCGTAGCGGAAGCAAGCATACAATTCCGGTATCACATACATGTAAACTTATCACGACCCAAAATTCATAAGGTCGTGATGGCGCCGGACATCAATGTCAGGAAAGCCAAATCATTAATTAATCGAAATAAATTTCAAGTTTACACATTTATGAAAAACATTTCCTTGTACTTTATTACATATTAACTAAATAAAAATCTGTTAAGTAAAACAATAGTTTAAATATTATACTTTAGTAAATATATCCCAACACATCCCAGAACCTGGTGTCACAAGTACATGAGCAATTTCTAAGAATTTTACAATTTCTACAAAGCTTGTCCGAAATACAAGTGGACAAAGAAATTTAAAATAATGTAATACAGTATGAGGGAGACCCTGACAGCTGCGGATTCGCCTCCGGATGATGCAGCTCGCCTAAGTCTCCAATCCTCCACATCGCTATGAAAGTACTTGTGCAATAAAATGCACAACAAGTGTAGCATGAGTACAAAAATAACGTGTACTCAGTAAGTCGCCCGCCTAATCTCAGAGAGGTAGTGACGAAAGGTCAAATTAGACACTTGCTAAAAGTAGGCAATTTATTAAGTTCAGGAATAAACATTTTTCAACTCCGTTCACATTTAACACTTTAAGTCTTCGTCATTTCAGTTGACAATTTAAATCATAATCTGGGATAAGAAACATCAGACTTATTTCACATTTTACACATAAATTCTCCTTTCTCATAACTAGCCATTAAAACTTCCTTAGGCCGATAAGCATGTATAAATCACAGCAAATACGCAGTAAGTATCATGCGCAAGCAATGCCGAGGGTCGACGGCCCGAACCAACATAAACATAAACTGTGCACTGCCGAGGGTCGAACGGCCAGAACCATAGATGCATCTATCTGCACCGCTCGCGAATCAATCATGCGACGCGGTTATACATATAATACTAAGTCTAGCCTGCTCGCGAATCATACCTGCGACTCAGGTGCTCATATGAATATACACAAATACAGGGTCATCCTGCTCGCGAATCATACATGCGACTCAGGCACCCGAAGTTACACATGTCCACACAATAAGTCCCCATTTTATCAAGAAAGTCGTTTTCTCAGGAAAGTGGTACAATTCTTTTTAAAGGGACATGAAATATAGCTCTTAGATCTTTGTTTTGAAACCCATTTGCCAAGTTTAATGATATTTCCGTAATACACCCCTATCAGGTACACAATTATCCGCGGAGGAATAAATTCTCTTTCTAGATAATTAAGAAATGAACTCTAGTCTTCTTCAGATATTCAATTACAATTTCGATTATATTAGCAGTTTAGTACTACAGGCTGGATTACAGGTACAACACGTAAGGCATGCTAGTGGGTCCTAAACTATCCGGACAAGGCATAATAGTAGCTACGCACGGACTCTCGTAACCTCGTGCGTATGTAGCCCCCGAAGATAATAGCATGTACTTAATTAATTTACCTAGGGGGATAATTCCCCCTCACAAAGTTAGAAAGGAGACTTACCTCGCTCCGAGATTCCATAACCGGCCTCCAAGCCCTTCCAATGACTCCAAACGGACGCACAACGCCCCAAATTATCCAAACAACGACAACCCAATGAAAATATACTCTAATATTGGCAACAATTCCAAATTATATGATTTCCCAACCTCGCTTAGTGAAATGACCAAAATGCCTCCGGGCCCACGTGCCCGGAATCCAAAATTTCTCGAAGATATATTCTACCGATAGCCTTACTAACTCAAATATACAATTTACTCAAATATTCATGCTCAATTCGTGGCTAAAACTCCAAATTACCATTTCCTAGGTTTCTTTAAGATTTTCCATATTTTCCTCAATTTCCCCTACCAAATCTATGTAATAATCTTGTAATAAATACAAAAACGTGAAGAAATTACTTACCTTGCGAACCTTGACGAAAATCCTCTCCTTGAAGCTCCTCCAAATCTCCCATGGCATATGAAAATGGATGAAGAAATGACCAAATTCTCGCTTAAAAACAATCTGCCCAGGCCCATTTTCCGCACCTGCGGCCCCCTTATCGCACCTGCGCTTCCGCAGGTGCGCCCAAATCTCCCGCACCTGTGGCACCCTTAGCCGCACCAACGGCCAAAGCCTCACAAGTGCGGATCACACCAGATGACAACCACCTTCAGCTTTCTTCAACTTCAAATATTGATCCGTTAACCACCCGGAATCCACCAGAGGCCCCCGGGACCCCGTCCAATTATACCAACCTATTCCAAAATATAATGCGGACTTGCTCGAGGCCTCAAATCACATCAAACAACATTGAAACCACGAATCGCACTCAAATCCCAACTTTATGAACTTAGAAATTTCTAACTTCCACATCCGATGCTGAAACCTATCAAATCACGTCTGATTGACCTCAAATTTTGCGCACAAGTCATATTCAAAATTACGGACATGTTCCAACTTCCGGAATCGCATTCCGACATCCTTATCAAGATTTTCACTTTCGATCGGATTTCTCAAAAACCTTCAAATTTCTATCTTTAGCCAAATGACTTCAAAATGACCTACGGACATCCAAATTCACTTCCGTTCACGCTCCCAACTCCAGAATCACCATACGAAGCTATTATCAGACTTGGAATCCCAAACGGACATCAACGACACTGAAATGCACTTCAAGCCCAAATCTATGAAATTCTTCAAAAATGCTGACTTCCACAATACGCATCGAAGCGCTCCCGATTTATCCAAAACCCGACCCGGACATACGCCCAAGTCCGAAATCATCATACGAACCTGCAGGAACCCTCAAATCCTGATTCGGAGTTCGTTTACTAAAAATTCCAATTTTAGTTGATTCTTTCAACCTAAGGCTTCTGAAATGAGAATTTTCTTTCCAAATCAACTCTGACTTCCCGAAATTCAATTCCGACCACGCCCATGGGTCATAATACCTGAAATGGAGATGCTCACGACTTCAAACCGCTGAACGACGCGCTAGAGCTTAGAACGACCGGTCGGGTCGTTACAAAACTAGACAAAAATATAATTATGAGATTAGAAGCACTAACCTCTTGAAATCATTACATAGGTGAGCAAAAATCAGGGCTGCAGTCTTCTGCTATGGTCCTACTAAGACCTTGGACGAAATTGCTTTGAGTGGGCAAGAACAATACAACTCCGAAAAAAATGTGTTATTTGGTGAAAAACGTCGTCCTTATGTAGACTCGTTTTTCAGCCAAAAAAGGTTCCAAAAATGTGCAGGATTCTGCTTTTGCAAGTGGAATCATTCTCTAACTCTATATGATGACTTTTTTCTCAAGTCCATTTTACCTAAGTTAGTCCAGATTTTTACTAGGCATAGCAGAGACTACAGAATTAATAAGAGACTTCTAATTATAGTAATTCAAAATTTTGGATGAATTAATTCCTAATATAATTAATTGCAATTTATTCCACTAAAAAACTGCAATTAAACTTCTCAATATGAATTTCGAAAATTCACTAACACTTATTGTAAATCCCCATGTTTAGGTCATAAATACCAGTTAATTAAATTTAATCACTGACAATTTAATTTAATCAACTAATTAAATCCTTTATAATTACGCTTAAACTATTTCATGTGACAAATATAAAATCCACCGGCCGAGTTTTCACACAAAAAATTATAAGCTTACATAAATGGGTATCATCAAACTCAAAATTGAGTCATGAATTCTATCAACTAATTATTATTTCACAAATGCTCTTTGTTATTGTCCAATCTATTAGGCATGCACTAACTCTGAAAGAGTTGTAGCTTTTGATAAATCAAAATAATAAATAAATCACATTAATCATAATAATTATATCAAGATTAGGAGTATAAGCTCATTTAATGAATTAGATATATTCGGTCAATTACAAAATTAATTCAATATACACTAAGTATACTAGCACAAGAAATCGGAGTAAAATCACTCCCATAATCAAGACAAATTATACCCTAATCTTGTGCTACAATCATCAAGGTATTTTGCCCAATAATATCTTCAATTGGGAACATAGTTTATTAATTATGAGAACCAACAATTTAATCTTCTGTACATGTGATAAGACTCCATACACTAAATTATCTACTACATAACTAAAGGACACACGTGTAATAAATGATCTATTTAAAATAATATTTTATTGAATTAAATAAATTAAATAAATAATTATTTCATAAAAAATAAAAATATAATGTTATGTCTAAACCACATAATTAATGGTATATCCAACATTGGTGCCGACACATTCCAAACGAAAAAGATCTTTTATAGGTGTATACATAAACAACCAAAATATACCAAGCCCGATAGATAAGGGGCTGTAAATTATTCTTTCTTTTAGACTTTAGTGGTCCACTAACAATAGCAAAAGAAGACTTTACAAGTACTTTGGGAAGACTTTGGTGTAGAGGAAGAAAACTTTGTGAAAGATCAAAGGCAACAATGGTGGATCCTGTAATTGGTGCTACTGTTCAAGTTTTTCTTGAGAATCTGCTTTCTCTCACTATTGAGGAAGTCAAAAGTTTAAGGGACTGCAACAAAGATGTCGATATGCTAACACAAAATGTATCCATGATCCAAGCTTTCATTCACGATGCTGAAAGACAACAAGTTGAGGATCAAGCTGTGCTAAAATGGCTCAAGAGGCTTGAGAGAGTTGCTGAAGATGCTGAAAATGTGTTTGACGAGTTCTCCTATGAATCTCGCAGAAGAGAAGTGAAGATACGAAACAACCCAATGAGAAAGGTCAGTGGTCTCTTTTCTCATACAGCTTTTAAGAGCAAAATGTCTCACAAAATCAAAAATATCAATGAAGAGTTGAAGACTATCAATCAGTTGGCCAATACCCTTAGTCTCCAACCACTAAGAGGTCCTTCTCGGCATATACTATCAACTCGAGAAACGGATTCCATGGTAGTTGCTTCTGATGTTGTGGGTAGAGACAAGGATGTTGCTGAAATAAAGAGGAAAATGTTGAACGTGAGAGAGGATGTTGTTTTGTGCACCATTCCCATAGTGGGTATGGGGGGTTTAGGGAAAACAACTATAGCTAAGAGAATTTTCAATGATGACCATATCAAGCAGCATTTTGAAAAGAGAGTATGGTTGTGTCTACCTGAAATGTTAGAAACTAAGAGCTTTCTTGAACTAATCCTTGAATCATTGACAGAAAGGAAACCTGAGGTGCAAAGCAGGGATGTAATAGTCAAGAAGCTCCAAGATGAATTGGGAGGGAAGAAATATTTGCTTGTCCTGGATGATTTGTGGCGTGTTGACTCGTGGCACGATTTTGAGGATACCTTGA
This sequence comes from Nicotiana knightiana, assembly GCA_005239525.1. NCBI lineage: Eukaryota > Viridiplantae > Streptophyta > Magnoliopsida > Solanales > Solanaceae > Nicotiana > Nicotiana knightiana. The sequence continues at coordinate 6,931 of MDKJ01301508.1, read as the reverse complement.
AAGGAATAAGCACATGCGGAGGAAACTGCATTCTCGTGACTACTCGTATTGAACGGGTGGCAACCACAGTAGCAGCAGATCCTCATAAGTTGAAAAAATTAACAGATGATCATTGTTGGTCCATTTTCAAACAAAGAGCATTTGTTGATGGGGAGGTTACAGAGGAATTAGTGAGCATGGGCAACAGGATTGTTGAAATGTGTAAAGGTCTACCATTGGCAGCAAGTGTGTTGGGAGGCATGTTACTCAACAAAGAAAAACATGAATGGCAGGCAATTCTTGAGGGCAATCCCCTTGTTGCAGGTGAAGATGATAGTGGGGAAAGTAGCTTGAAGAAAATACTAAAACTCAGCTATTTTTATCTACCATTTCCGCATCTGAAAAAGTGTTTTGCATACTTTGCAATGTTTCCGAAAGATTTTGAGTTTGAAAAGGACCAACTAATCCAATTCTGGATGGCAGAAGGATATCTTCGTCAATGTCAAAAGACCACTGTGATGGAAGACGTTGGTAACAAGTTTTTTGAACTTTTGTTGCAAAATTCGTTGCTGCAAGATGTTAAGCTAGATGAGCACAACAATATAACACACTGTAAGATGCATGATCTTGTGCATGATTTGGCTGAGCATATTTTAAAATCTAAACTATTTGATGCGAAGAGGGATGGTGGAGAAAATCTATCTCAAGTTCGATACTTTGGGTGGAACTCACCAAGTGATCAAATTGATAAGATCAATGAGCCTGGACGTTTATGCACATTGTTCTGGAAAAGCAACGATATGGCCGAAGATATGCTATTGAGATTTCAGTTCTTGAGAGTTTTAAATTTGTCCCAGTCAGGCATCAAGGAGTTGTCAGCCTCAATCGGCAAGCTAATATACTTGAGATATCTTGATCTCTCTAGGACTAGTATCAACGCCTTACCCAACTCCATGTGCAAGCTCTACAATTTGCAAACGCTTAGAGTCAATCACTGCTTTTCACTCAAGGTGCTTCCAAACGAGATGGGAAATATGATAAGTTTGAGACATATATATTACAAATCTAAATACAAACCAAATTATCATCATCCTACAGGTTGGGGAGAATGGTGTATTGGTAATTATCTCTTTCATATGCCACTTAAGATGGGTCAATTAACTTGTCTTCAAACCCTACAGTTTTTCAAGGTAGGTTTAGAGAAAGGTCGTCGAATAGAAGAATTAGGTTTTTTAAAAAACCTTAGAGGTGAATTGACGATCAACGGTCTGCAGATGGTCCGTAATAGAGAAGAAGCTGGAAGAGCATATCTACAGGAGAAACCAAATATCTACAAGCTGGCATTTCTATGGTCCCATGATGAACTAGGCGACTGTCAAATCAATGATGAGGATGTTTTGGATGGTCTTCAACCACATGCTAACTTGAAAACCTTAGCAGTAATGGACTATTTGGGGACTAGATTTCCTTCATGGTTCAGTGAAGAGTTGCTACCACATTTGGTCATGTTGAAATTAAGTGGCTGCGGAAAGTGCAAAGAAATTCCATCGCTTGGCCAACTGAAAGTCCTTCGGCATCTTGAACTGGTGGGCTTCCACACTTTGGAATGCATTGGACCTCCATTTTATGCTGTTGAAGTTAACAATAATGGAGCAAGCAGCAATAGCGCTAATATTCAAGTGTTCCCATTACTAAGAAAACTAGTATTGGAGGATATGCCTAGCCTCACTGAGTGGAAGGGAGTGGAATTGATGCCAACTGGAAGTGGTGGTAGTGGAGGAGTTGGAGTAAGAATGTTTCCCCGGCTTGAGATGTTGTGTATTAGTAAATGTCCATTGTTAAAAGGTACTCCAAATCAATTTGAAATCTTACGTGAATTAAGCATTGAAGGAGTTAACAATGAAATGCCATTGTTGAACTTGTGCAGCAACTTGACTTCTCTCATTGAGCTTTTTGTCAATAATGTGAAAGAGCTCACTTGTCTTCCACATGAAATGCTACACAACAATTTTTCTCTTCAACATCTATGGGTCTTAAATTGTGGAGAGTTCCGTGAATTTCCACAAAGTTTGTACAGTCTCCGTTCTCTTAAGAGCTTGATAATTAAGGACTGCACCAATTTCAGTTCCATTCCTGTTCCCAGTGGACAGAATCATTTGACTTCCCTCCAAAGTCTTCAGTTATACAATTGTGATAGATTGACTAGCTTACCAAGTGGTCTGCTAGAGCATTGTCCGTCTCTGGAGTCTTTGGCGGTCTACAACTGTAACAACTTAGTTTCCTTCCCTTTACATGTGTGGGAAATGCCTTCACTTTCAGCTTTAGCTATATCAGAATGTCCCAAACTGAATAGTGTACCCACAGGGGGCCTTTGCTGTCTCACTGGTTTAAGGGCATTGTCAATAGGTCCTTTCTCAGAGTTGGTGGATTTCGAGGCATTCCAATTGATTTTTAATGGCATTCAGCAGCTATCATCCCTTCGTACATTGTGGGTGTATGGACACGCGCACTGGGTTTCTCTGCCCTATCAGCTTATGCAACTTTCTGCCCTAACAGAGCTTGGAATAGTTGAATTTGGAATCGAGGTTCTTCCTCATAGTCTTGGCAACCTTACTTCTCTTGGAAAATTGACGCTAGTGAGGTGCAAACTTCTAAAACATGTGGACTTCTTAGATGCCATGCCCAAATTACGGCACTTGGAGATCCGTGATTGTCCATTGTTAGAAGCTCTGTCGGATGGGCTCGTCAACCTTGTTTCTTTGGAAGAGTTAATTTTAAGGAACTGCGAAAAACTACAACATCTGCCATCTAGAGATGCCATTCAACGGCTCACCAAATTACGGCACCTGGAAATTCATAACTGCCCACAGTTAGAAGAATGTTGCAACAATCTGACAAGCCAAATTACGGCTCCCATATTTCAGTTTTTCCGTAAGTCTCTGTTTCTCTTTCAGTTTCTGAGCTATCTTTTTTCTTTTTCAAAATCTCCTCCATCCTCCTCTCCCTTAGCTTTCCAAACTTCTCATTCCTCAAACCAATACATGTTACTGAAATACTGAAGAATTCCAGAGAAAAAAAGTTCTATCTTAATTCAATCCTTCTACTTGCAATTATATGACATCACGAAAAATGCAAAGTTATCAACGAATTGAATGCTTTCCCTTCAGCATTTTGCACTTCCACTTGAAACTGTTGGATTTTCCATGCGGAATTTTCACTTGAAACCTCTCTTTTTTCCCCCTTCCTACTTGGTCTTCTTTTATTCCTTGTAATGGTAAAAATAACTTGTTTTTGAAGTTATTAATACACAGACTGGGCAGATAGGAACAAGTAATTGAAAACAAAGACCTCTGAGAATGATTTGCTCAGAGTCAGTACTCTAAGTAGTTACTCTCTTCAGCTGGTGCTCTACAAGTATGCAAATGCATCACAAAAGGTTGGTCTAAAATTTGGCATTTCCTTTTGCAGATTAAATTTCAATGGAAGTGCAAAATTATATTATCCACATGCAGGCCTTGTTTGGGTACTAAGCAACTTTTTCAGGAAACTGAAGTCTACATATGAAACATCAATAAACCCAAAGCTTAAAGGGGGTTCAGTGAGAAACTATACGGGTCTGTCCTTCATCTTTGGATGTCCTTGTTTGCCTTTTTATTCTCCCTGTAAGTTACTGCAATGTTATTTGACCATAAAGTCTGATATCTGCTCTTATCGAAACTTGGTGTTTAACTTATTATAATGCCGAGATGACTCCAGCAGCATTTTATAGCTTAAAAATGAGTTTCGGCATTTGGATTAAAGAATTGATTTAATTTATCAATTTATCATGTGGGTGATCTCCAACATGACATTCCCTGTTACCTAAGGATCTTTTTGTCTTGCTTCCTTTTTGGTTCTCCTTATTGCATCAGTCAACTATCTATGAAATTGTTTAACTGTTAGAATGTAAGCTGTTAGGAAGAGCCTACATTAGTTTCTTTCGATTTGGTGCTTCTCTCCATATAATTACCTCTTTCTTGGTTCAGAGCTTCACTTCATATAATCCAGTATTCTACGTTGATGATTGGAGTGTCTATTACATTCTTACAATATTAAAATTCTATCTAGTTTCCCCATTTCCTTTGCTGTATTAATGTCTGACCCCTCCCCTCTTCCAATCTGTACTAAAGATTAATCAGTATTTGTCATATCTGTTCAGGTACTATGTTGAAGATAATAAAGGGTATACAGGGAGGTGCAATTGAATTATGTTCATGAGCTATTTCTGCGATGCAGCTGTGGAGGTTGCTATGACACAAAGACAAAATTCATGTGCAGTATTAGCTGCACCTTGTTCCCATGCCAGCCTAGACTTAAAGGTTGTGAAGAAGTATGCCTAAGAACAATTTCATCGATTTTACTTTTCAGCTCCTTTTTCTCATGAAAATGCTGTACTGTTTAACAGGGATGCTTTTCTAGCAGTCTCCCTTGGGGGAGACATGGGGCTTGAATAGATTGAACAGTTTGAGGATCATTCATCCAGTAGGTTGAAAGATACTCTACTTTTATAGGACCAATATTTCCATGTAAGTTGTTAATCTCCTAGATCCCCTGGTTTGCATTGCTTTTATCGCGTACTTTACCTCTTTTGATCCCCTGGTTGCATAAGCACTAACTCAACGAGGTAAGTTAGTCCCTGCACAACACAATGATTCAAAAGTTTTGTTTGTTTTGCACGATTATCGTTCAACAAAAGAGTCATCTCTTAATCCTAAAAAAAAATATTGTTCTCTTCATTACAGGGTATAGTGGAAGTTAGAAAGTGATGTGATTTTGGGTAAAGGAAACTGCTATTATCTTTAGGAAAGTGAAGTATTTGATTGGCATAACATTGGTTTGTCCTGATTGGTATGATCAGTTCTCTTGCATAAGAGAAGGAGAAATGTAGACAGGCAAAAAAAGTTGACCCTCTTTCCATGTTAATATTCATATTTTAAAAGCCACTGACTATGGACTCTTAGATGCAAGACAGATTTCATTTTGGACCAACATGTGAACTTCCATGATAGCAGAGGCTTCCCCAAATTATGTTCACTGTCTTCAACAGTATTTCCTTTTTCCTATTTAATTTTCAGGGCACAGATTGGTGTGCAGAGTTGGTGGCTTTGGAGACTATGATTGCACAAAGCTGGGAAATTAGGTAAGTTAGCTTTTGTTCATAAAAGATTGCAAATGGTGGCTTTAGATCAATGCTTTTTTTTTTCTTTTCCCCCTAAATGCTGCTTTTAAAGCATCCTATTTACCTGTTCAATGTAAATAGGATACTTGGAGAGCAGGTATAGGAGGGTTAATAAGCAGTGGCGGACCCAAGTGGTGGCTATGAACCCGCTTCACCAAAAAATAATACTGTGTATATGTATAAATTAGGATTAAAGCTGTATAAATTTTATATAAATATTTATTTGAACCCACTTGACAACTACTATTTTACGGCTAAAGTTATATACTTCTAACATTGAACCCGCTTGCACAAAATCCTGGGTCCGCCACTGGTAATAAGAGACTTGAAAGGAGATCTCCTCATGGCTTCCTCAATACCTGTTCAATGTAAAAGCAACAATGAGGCAAAAGCTGTAGCAGCTAAACTTGGTGGAGAACGGTGTATACAGCTAGGTACACCAGATTTCATCTAGAGCTTGATTCTCTGATTGTGGCCAACATAATTACGGAAGGATGTACCAACAATGCAAAGATGAAGCAGATCATCAGAGATGCCAAAAGAAGTATCAACCATGCAGAAGTTGTGGTCTCTCACTACTATAGAGAAGCCAATCAGGTGGCTGACGCTTTAGCCGAAAGAGCTGCAATCACTGGGCAGCAGTTCCTATTTCTACTATTTTCAGAATCTCCTTAAAGAAGCTAGAGGTCCTTTCCTACTAGATAAATGGAAATTTCCTAGTATAAGAAGTAGGTATGACAAAGCTAGCTTTTTGTAAAGCTAATTCATTTAGTTTTTCTCATGGAAGAGTAGTATATTTCTCTATCTTCCATGGTTTTTTCGAAGACTGTCTTTGCAACAGTCTTGTGTATATGGAAGGTCAGGTCTATGCCCCCCTACTTTTTTCATCTTTACCTTTTATATACATGGTACGGGTCAAGCCAAACCCCCCAACACCACAGGAACCTTTCCCTGAGGGATGGCTATGGCTTAAAGGGGACAAAAAAAAAACATGCTATTTACCTCCATCTCTTTTGTACTGTTCTTTTTAAATTGAAAACTCTCGAGGAACAATCCTGAGTCGCAATTGAAGGATTTCAACAAAGAAAGTTGCAAAAGACTGCTACATCATGAATCTTATACTAGCAAAGAGTGCCTCATTGGCTCTTTAAATGTCTTATAGCAATCTCTGTTCATGTAAATAGGTCTTGCTTTATCCTAAAACATCTCTTTTTCCAATGGTTACATGTGACCTGCTTCTCCATTCTCCAAGAAGGATATGTGTGCAAAAACTACCTTTTACTATTTCCTGTGTTTCAGATCATAGTTGAAACAAACGGCATGGACCTTCTGAATATGTCAGACCAGGTATAACGCCATAGTATGCGGCGTTATACCTCTATAGCGCCTTGTACTGTGGCGTTATACCTGCTTCCTGGGCCCACCAATAATTCAAAAAGCGTATAGTGCTTACTACATTGGCGCTATACAAATTAAAAAAAAAAATTCACCGGCCAGGCATTCTATATAAAGTGGTTAGAATTGCATTTCATTCAATCACAAAATATTTTCAACTCTTGATCAAACGTTTATTGTTGTTAAAATTCTCAAGCATCTTTTCATTATGTCTGAAGAGCGTAGAATACGAGTTTCATTACATTGGGGGGGTGAGGTTGTGATGAAGAATAACTTTGTGGGCTACAATTTACCTGCTCAGTGTCATGTTAAATTTCCATTAAGCATGGAGTACGATAA
>MDKJ01080906.1:0-61889 GCA_005239525.1 Nicotiana knightiana | reverse complement strand
TAATTAAAAGAAAAGGATAGGAGAAAAGTTATACCTTAATCTTCTCAAAGAGCTTCTTGAGACGGTAGAGTCTCGGGCTGATAACGTGGTATGAAACAATAAAAAACAAGAACAATATTGCAGAGAAAGAGGGAGGAAATTCTTATTGCATTTTTGGGATGAATTACAATGGAAGAGGATCTCTCAATTTATAGGGAAAGAGTGACTTAGCCACCAAGTAACAAACCCTAGAATCTATCTAGAATATAGACATTCACCATAAATAGAATTCTATTTATAACAAATTCAAAGTTTTCTTTTGTTATTATATTTACCCATATTTTTTTCTCCTTTTCTTTTCTTTTTTTCTTTTGTTACAATACAAATTCAACTTTCACAAAAAATAATATATTTATAGGAGAGAAAGAAAGTATTTCATTTTATTAGTAATAACTATGCTACTCCATTTTTTACTTCATCAATATCACTTGTAACAATTAATATAACATCTTCTTTGCAAAAGTCCTTCATATGTATCGAAAACCTCGGCACACAAAATTTCAAGACTTCCATCAGCTTCCTTCCCTCCTATGGAAAACAAAGGCCACCATTATATGTTTTCAAGCCTTCCATCAGCTTCCTTCCCTCATATAGAAAACAAACGCCACCATTCCACAAAAAATATAGAAGAAGATCATTAAGAACCTATATAACAGAATCCTTAGAAAACTTGAATATGGAAAAAATTGAAACATCTACCATAACTGCTCAATGATCATCTGGAATATTAAGTTGAAACTTTACCGTTTACAAGCATAATCCAGATTTCTCCAATTTCTCTTCTAACCACGACATGCTAATCCAAAAACAAATGTAGCATATTCAGATTTTGGATTAAGCAACCAATCACTAACCAAGTTGCAATACAAATTTTTCTGTGGGTTCATTTTGTAGTCTCCAAGTAACTTAGAACGGAACATCTGACATTTACACTTTCTAAAGCAACGGTTACAATTACTATGAAGATAAAATAAAAGCACAAATTACAAGCAATAGGGAACAAGAAGTTTATGTGAAGAAACAATTATGATGCAAACGGGAAAAATCAATATAATTATAGAAGCCCCAAGATAAAAAAAGTTGGAAAAGAAAGCTTCTAGCTTCAGAGTAATTGGGATCCTTACATAAATAGCCAGTCAAATTTATATATTTTTTAACCCGAATACATAGACTATACACATTATAAATATATTATACATATATTATATATCTGCCAATAATTTTTTGTTTAAACAGTTGGATGAATGGCTATCAAAGTTAATTCTTCAAGCGGCTCCACTGACCTGCCTCATGGGCTAGCAGTAAGATAGTCCAAATCCGGGAGAAATTCAAAAATAATCAAATTTACAAGTGGTCATTCAAAAATAGTCACAGTTTTAAAAGTAATCGAAATTTCACGTTTCATGTAAAGATAAATTTGAATGAAAACACTGTTCAAAATTCGGAAAATACTCCAGCATAATATACTGGAGTTCCAGTATAATATACTGGATTTCCAGCATAATATACTGGAGTTCCAGTATAATATGTCGGTCCAACTTAATATGTTGGAAGTTCATACGCAGGTGCTCCAATCTCTAGTATATTATGCTGGAACTTTTCGCGTGTTGGAGTTCCAGCATAATATGCTGGAAGTTCATACACGGGTGCACCGGTCTGCAGTATATTATGCTGGAATTTTTCGTGTTGCAGCAAAATAGTGGCTATTTTTCAATGACTTTGCAAACGCTGGCTATTTTTGGATGACCAATCCGAAAATTTGTTAGCCCGTGCTATAATTACTCCAAATTCTTTGAAAGTTGCAAGTACTTTACGTCCACGTTAACCCAAGGCAAAAAGAGGGGAAAGTGCATAGTTAGCCACTAATTAGAGATGTCTTTACTCTTTAACCACTGTTTAAAATGTATTTACTCTTTAGTCAGTGCTTAATAAATTTTTACCTGTCCTAACGAAAATACCCATGTTCTAGACATGGGTGCTGTATAAATATTAAGGACATGGTGTCATTAACTTCATGAATGATGTGTAAATATTAAAGACAAAGTGTCATGTATTTGCACCTTCTGTTGTTAAACTTTAGGATACCATGTCCTTAACTTCATATGTGCAGTGTAAATGTTAAGGACATGGCGTCATTAACTTCATATGTGCAGTGTAAATGTGTCCTTAACTTGTATTTGCACCTTATATTGTTAAACTTTAGGACCTCATGTCCTTAATTTTATATGTGCAGCTTAAATGTTAAGGACATGATGTCCTTAACTTCATGTGTGCAGTGTGAATGTTAAGGACATAGTGTCCTTAACTTTATGAGTGTTGCGTATATCAAGGACATGATGTCCTTAGCTTCATGAATGTTGTGTATATATTAAGGACAAAGTGTCTTGTATTTGCACTTTCCATTGTTAAACTTTAGGACATCATGTCCTTAACTTCATATGTGCAGTGTAAATATTAAGGATACGACGTCCTTAACTTCATGTGTACAGTGTAAATGTTAAGGACACCATGTCCTTAATATTTACACAGCACTCATGAAGAAAGGATAACAACGTATTTTTGTATTAATTTTAATAGAGTAGTGTCTATTTTTGCTCAGCAAAAAATACTGTATAAAAACTAATACCATATTAAAAAGCGACTATCCGACGCCATTTTTACCCAAAAAGACCAGTATGAGATCTACACAAAGTTGCAGTAAATTTTAGGAAAACTTACATAAATGTCTCAAATAAGTCTCAACTTACCAACCTCTAGCAATTAGTCATAGACTTACCAAAACTAGCCAAGCACATATAAAAATTGAAAAACCAAATAAATAAGGTTCTTTCTCTCAAAGAATCACATGCAAAAATCTCCTTCCATATTTTTAAGCGTAATTAGCAACATTAGATGCAAGAACGAAAGAAAATTTCATGGATGAGGAAGCAAATAAGGTGATGAAATACAAGAAAAAAATATATACAATATTCCAAAAAATCTAAGCTAAAAAGGAACTTTTTCAATGGGTATAATTGAAATTCATTGAAAACATATAGATAAGTCAATATACAAAATTTGAGGAAGATTGGAGGTGATTTGGACTGATTTTGTATCAAAATTCATAATTAAATCGAGTCCGAAAAATTCTTCTGCAACACATGTATCACGCATGTATCTCACACATAAGTATACATATGATACATAATTGATACAAATATGATACACATGTGATGCACAAATGATACACAGTGTGATACACATATCATTTTTTTTATGTTCAATTTTTACTTCGAATATTCAATTCAAACCACCTCAAAACTTCACCAAATCATCAAAAAATTGAAATTCAAGCTCCTTAAGATGTATCCAATCTATTCTAATAAAACACACACTCAAAAGAAAGCAAAAATTTGACCATTTTTGCTACAACTAGCTAATTGGATGATATTAGTAATGTTTGGCTAATATTAGTAATATTTTAAGAATTGGCTAATTTTTGTAATGAACTACTTATAAATAGACATAGTTGGTAGTTTCCTTAAATTTTAGCTCAGGTCAAGTTGGGCTTAACAAAAAACCAGCAATCTTTTGGGCCTCGATTACGCCTACAAACGTTAGATAAAATTTTAGGAAATTTTACTTCCTATAGTAAATATTGATACCTTATTTATTATAAATAAATACCCTTTTAAAAAATTGTCTCCTATAGCTACCTTTTAATTTTTATAGCAAAATATTTATTTATGGTCTCTTCCTACCTTTAAGCCATTAAATACGCTGTGTATTATTTTTCTCTCTCCCTCTCTCTTCACTCTCTCCTCCTTTCTCTTTCCTCTTTCTTCTCTTCTTCCCCCGATTTTTTTCTCCCCTGTTTTTAGAAACCCTAGCAGAGGCTGTGTTCCGCCAACGACAGATCTGGCCAGTGACAACTTCCCCCCGTTCTTGTTGTGTCACCCCTAACCCCCTCCTCCGACCGGTGATACATTCTTCTTTTTCTGAAGTGATGATTACATTAGAAAACCATTTGGTTTCCAAACGTGACGATCTAAAATAGTTAAAGTTGAAAAACTCTAAGATCAACATCTTTCACGCCATTTTGAATGAAAAGTATAGAAGTAATTTTTTTGCTTAACTACTCGTTATTCAAAATTTACGGTCCAACTAATTCAAGTTCATTCTACGAGATTATAAGAAGAAGATTTCGACAAGGTGAAGGAATGCGAAAATAAAACGGCAAAAGAAAAAAGTAGTTGTTTTGCCTTGACGAGTCTGTTACCTTTTTTTCATTGTATTTCAATGTATCTCGCTGTATTCCATGTATTTCATTGTATTCACTGTCTTTTTTTTTAATTATATTTCAATGTATCTAGCTGTATTCCATATATTTCATCGTATTCTCTGTCTCGATGTATTTCATGAATGTATTAATATAATTTATGTATTCAAATGTATCTGCAATATGTATTCATATGTTTTTGCACTATAGATGACCTGTTATACTTCATGTATTCAATGTATTTTTATGTATTTAAAGATATTCAATGTAATTATATAATTTCAATATATAAATCTATTTGTAAAGATACCACTAAAAAATATTTTAATAAAAATACCACTAAAAAAAAAGGATGGATTGAATCTTTGAATATTGCTCTGTTTTTAGGGTGTTTCGGTTGAGAATTTTTTCTATAACTGAAAATACAACTTTTGTGTGTTACAATTGAGTTTGTTGAGTTCTAATATGAGTCTATTGCGTTAATTTATTCACTTATCATTTCTAAACAGCTGAAGACCTTTTTTTCGCAATTTCGTTACTGTATTCACGAATACAGCTCGTGAATACAGTCGAATACATTCTCTGCTTAGTTGGATTCCCTTGTTTTCCGCCGAGTTTTGCTACTTTATTCATGAATACAGTAGTAAAAATACATCGAATACAGTAGACTGAAAACATAGCTATAGGAAGTAATTTAGTAAATGATAACTATAGCAAGCTAATAATCACTAAAACACAGTAATTTCTCAAAATTTCACCTTGAGTAGGTGAAGAAAAGAAGGAAAGAATAATTGATCTGCCACATAGCTTACTTATCCCAATGAAAAAATTCATTCATATTTAACTAAATGGATGATTATACTGTCTCAGAGCCGAGTGTTTCCCGAAACAGTCTCTCTACCTCTCCGGAGTAGGGGTAAAGTCTGCATACACTCTACCCTCCCCAGACTCTCCTCCTCAGATCTCACTGGTGGAATTTTACTTTTGTTGATGATGATAATATTATAAATTCACGTTCTCAAATTCATTAGCAACATCATATGTTGTAACATTCAACACAGCGCAAAAACCAAAGAGCTATTGTTTCTCTTTTCCTTCGAAAGGTTCTAGTGCACTACAAAACTCAAATTTCTGAATCCTGAATAGACAATGAAACAGTCAGAGACGTTTTTGCAATTCCGGTTCATCGGAGTGATATTAGTCAAACTCAGATCTTAGTCAAACACAGTTGTAAAAACAATAATGCAACATCGTAAGTCTGTGCTTACTCAAACATATTTTTGATAACAGAGAAAATCCTGTGAGCTAGCTGGCACACCGTTCGAAACTCGGTGAGTAATGGGCATGTCCTTCTACTCTTCTCCACTTAAATAGATGACTTTTGACTGCGACAGGAATGAACTCCTGACATGTACCTAATCCAGACATCACAATTCATGCGTTGTTCTCTTACTACTGAACCATAGTCCGGGGCGCATAATTCATTGCTCGCAAAATGACAATACAGGCGCCCTAGATATCACACCCAGTGAACTCCAAAATAAATTGAAAGCAGCTCTAACTATTTAAGAGATACAATACCTCACTTGCCACAGACATGACTCTCTCTTCCTCATAGCTACAAGTGCCAGATACTCCTTGGCACCATAGAGAAGGATGTGTCATCTCCAAATTAGTCTTTGCCACCCGAGATAAATAATCTGCTTGGATGTTCACTGCCTTAATCATAATCACTGCTAAATATCGTGCAAAGATATGTACAAGAAAAGCTTCCATGTTCCAACTGACTAACCGTGGGGAGAAAAGTAATTAGTCTTCTAATTTAACAGACATTAGCATCACCTTTGTGATGCATTTGATATGTACATGAGATATTACCTTTTTAAGGAAACTTGGAAAATAAGCTAATATTAACCTTGAAATGCAGGGAAAGATGCATGAATCTGCCTCAGAAATGGAAAGAAGAGATGATTGTTCCTCGTAGTAATTGCGGATCTTAGGAAAGGCATTGAAAAAAACATTCACCTGCAACACCAATATATATCGAAGACATATTAGGCAGGTAATTGAATAACAATATCATGTAGGCAAAACTATATATTGGAGTAGATTATCCCTGTCCTCCATATTTCAAGAAACTGGAGAGCCTCAACCACGTTAATAAACCAATAAAACCTACTAATGGAGTTTGGTTCTGGCAGAAAGACATTTCAGAGGCCCAACACCTATGAAAAGAAACGCGCATAGAAAAATGCACTTGGAAGTTAGGACCGCAGAAATTGGAATAGTTTCATTTAACAAAAGGCAATGAATTTGTAATTTGATATGCTTCCCACATGGTATGGAAAATGATAAAAGGTTGGATACAGTGCTTATTCCTGAGTCAGACCCTTTTGTTATAAGGTCTTTTAGAAAGTGATGAACTGACAATGAACGACATACAGATGATGTGCTAGTTTTCTCCCTAAAGCAAACCAAAGCTCCTCCTCCACAATGATCAGATGTCACATGATCTATCATTCCAAGCAATAATCACAAGCACCAACACACACATGCACAAATTAATCTTTACGGATCAACAACCAATTCGGGGAAAAGAAGGAACCATCAACTACCGTTGATCCAATAAATTGCAATATTCAAGTGGTCTGATTGATTGGCTGCACGGGCATGATATCCGGTTCAAATGTGATGAGTATGACAGTAATGTTTGAATGGTAAAAACGTCTGACCATGCACCACTTCTCAATTTGTCGGTAACCGGGAACTAAGATGCAATCTTCCCATTTAATAGAAGGGATACCATGAAAAGGAAGTGGAAATGTCAGTCTCATAACAAGATCAGCATTAACGAAGAGGTAAAAGGTGGAGAATGCACAACAGCACAAGAATTTGGAATTGAATTCAAGGTCATGATTCTTAAAAAGACAGTCATTTGTGTAGCATGGGTTTACCTCTGATCCAACAGAAATGCACCGTTCTTAGAAGTAACATAAAAGAAGCTGGGTTTCAATAAAGATACATTCTATTAGCACCCAAGGGTGTGGCCTAGTGGTCAATGAAGCGGGTTGAGAATCTGACGTCGCAGGTTTAAATCTCAGCTGAGACAAAAACACTGGTGATTTTTTCTCATCTATGGAATTCGTCGAAGTATGCGCAAGCTGGCCAAACACCACGATTATAAAACAAATGTACATTCCATTTGTTTTCTTCAGAAAGATTGTTTAGATCTAATTTAAACAAGAAGAAGAAGAAGATCGAAATGCTTATATATTGGATTATTAACAATTAACCACAAGATGTATAAGTCGTTTTACTTCAATACTTCAGTTATAGACGGTCAAGCCCCTAACGTCTTGAGTTTCTAAAGAAAGAAAGAAACCACTTGCATCTGAAAACATGTCAGATTTTCAAACATGAGGACTGTTGTACCATCTCATCAATTATCACTATTAGGACATATATCCACGACATACATAGTGATGATCAAATTGGCAGCATCACCCAACATATCAATTACAGAAGTGAGTAAGTGTTTGAACAATATAGTCGATAACACTCTGGTACTGGAAACTAAAAACTCGGGATTTTATCTATACAATCAGTGGTTAACATGTCATATACAGGAGTCAATAATGTGTTCCAGGGGAAAACAGACATTGCTCATAAGTTGGTCACAAGAGACTAAAAGAGATTATCCAACTTCAGTGGGTCATTTCATAAATGAAACCGCCTCAACTTGCAGCTGTAGTAGCTTACAGGGTTTGTAATTTATTTTTTAGTGCCCATGTGTCATGTATCCCTAAGCATAATTTGTAGAAAGGAGATCCTTATTCAAGATCATAATTATGATTGCAGATCTCATATCCTTACAAGATCTTGAAGTCTATAGCTTTGAAAGTAGAGTTTTCACACAATCACATGGAAATAGTATTGAAAATCTCAAGAATTCTTAGTTATACTAGGCATTGTAGAGGAGATCTCCACAATGATATGAACTTATAGAATCTTAAATGCACTTGAAGAGGATTTTAGAATCTAAGGTGGCATGTCCAAAATTCTTTATGTTAATACTTATTTTCCCAAAACTTACATCTGTCACATTCCCATTTTGGAAGGAATAAAGGTTGGAGTAATACAAAGAGAACAAAAAATAAAGTATCAACAATGACGAAATGGCTTAATCTATTACAGTATTTATGCAAAATATATATATAACAAGATTATAAAATATTAGATATGTGAAACAAAAACAAAAGAAAGAAAATAAGAAAAACCAAATGCATTTTATCCATATAACGATGAGCTACTGAGGAAATTCAATCGCTTTAGAATTTAGGAGAAGCAGATTAAGAATATTCATATGGATGGATATAATTCACACTATTCACCTACATCCTCATACACAGAATTTACAATGTTTTCACAAAAAATCAGGGTAAATGTTGCTTCAGGTTAAAGAATAAAAACAAGAAAAAATAAGGGAAAGAAAGTGTCAATTTCATCTAATGCATTTAGCATCCACAAACACAAACAATATCCTTTAAGAGTTAAAACCAAGATCCTATCCTTTTAACATGGACTAATTTAGAGGTAGATTCAGAACTAGAAAAAAACATATTTGGTGAACCCCATACTTTGATTTTCAAAATACATCATTTTATGAAAGTGTAAATTGACATGGGCCAATTAAGCTGAACATTCTTGTTCTTACCCAAGTGACGTTTGTCACTAACACATTACAAGTTGCTTATAAGTTTTAACTAACTTAACAACATTTTAGTGTAGGAAAGTTGACAAATTGGGTAACAAAATCAGCCAAATTAGCCAGCAATTTATTGCCCTAAACAAAATTGGACATAGCTTAACTAGAATATTGCCCTCAACAAGTGGGACGTATTTAAAAACCAAACTTTTCTACTTTCTAAAGCATTACCGACGGCAACGAATAATTAGGAAAGTCATCATTCAGAAGGTAACTTATAACCATTTAAATAAAGCCAACCACTTACTAACATATCCATCATGACTTGAGACTGCAAGTAAGCCGCACAAGAATGGACAATTTAGATGACAATTCAAAGAGTTGATGACGACATTAGACTTGGATGTGCTCAAAACGTGTTATGTTCCATATTCACATGATTCCAAAATGAAGCGTGTCGTCTTTGAGGCTAGATTTCTGCATCACTTGATGGTTCTACATTCAGAAAAAACAGAGTTATGCCAGCTGTAAAGAACTTCAAAGCTTATTTTACAATACTCGTTATTTGATAATATGATTTTAAAAGCAATCATTTGATGTAGGTGCGCAGGATAAAACGACATAGTCCTATTGAGCTAAATATTTTGTTTCTAATCTAGGTCAGTATTACCACTAATACTCTTAAGAAGAAAGCATGAAAAGCAGAGTGACATAGGAGCTAAAACATGGATATGGGCAATAGTGAAAAGAGAGGATGAGTTATAATCAAAGGACTCAGGAATTAAAAGGCATTTGGTGAAATTCAGATGGAATTTCTTAGGCGCTTCTCTTTAAAAGTGTAAATAGATAGAATTATTCAAAACTTAATCTGTATTATCCAATTCAAAATGTTAACATGTATAGCTATGAATAGATCCTCCAAATGCATTGTCGGAGGGAAAAGCCAGAACTCCAGCTAGCAAGATGATACGTTGCAGCACCTTCATTGCATGTAGACCGTGTGTCTCTCACATGGAAGAACTTTATTTAAATGGATTACTCAATCTACGACACCACTCCACCTCATCTTCATTTACTATCGTCACCTTCACTACAATCACACTTCATCTCTATTTAAAGCAACAAAACCCGCACCTCAAGTTCACCACAATCTCACTCCATCTCTATGTACTTACAGTGCAAGCTCGTTCCTTTCAACCCAAAGTGGCCTGCTCCCTCACTGAACTCCGAATTCAGGCCGTCCATATCATACAGTAACTCGAGCACAGACCATGAGAAATCTCATTTTCGAAGAACCCGGGATCAGAGTAAATACCAATACTACTCAAAGTCTAAATCATGCCTGGGAGCGGATACGAGTTCCAGTAGTTGTGCCTGCTCTACATCTTGCAATGTATATATGCATAGGGATGTCCATCATGCTCTTTCTTGAGCGCATTTACATGGCAATAGTGATTGCAGGGGTCAAGTGCTTTGGAAGGAAAAGATATACCAAGTATAAGCTCGAGTCTGTAAAAGAAGACCTAGAGAAGCACAAAAACTACCCAATGGTGTTGGTCCAAATACCTATGTTCAACGAAAAGGAGGTACATACCTGCCAGAACCTTTTAACTTTACTTGAGTATATGTCTTTTCTGTTCAAGTTCCAGAGATTTACATTTATGCATACATGATTATTGTTCAGCATTGTGTCTCAATTTTAACTATTTGCTTAGAAGTAAGTAAGAATATGTTTGTTTTCATCCCCCTTTCTTTTTCTCAATCGATGGTTATATTGTTTCCATCTTGAAAGTAATTTGTAGAAAATAAATCACTAACATACAATGGTCCCAAAACTGGAAGAAATTTAGTCAATAACAGAAAATACATTTTCGTTTCTCACAACCACCAATAATCATAAATCTAGAAACAACACTAGTGTAAAACTATACTGAGTATCAAGTGAGAGTTCATTGGAGGATTTTACCTTCAATGCTAGTGGAGGAATCTTTGTTCTTCTCTCACCCTTACCCTTCCTGGCTTCCCCATACCCAGACCATTCAGAAAAGAATTAGAAAAATGGCAAAACTACACCACAAGTACCAGAAATTTCTTAAATGGAAAAATAGATACAAGAAATTATATCATTTCTCATATAAATCCTGAACCATTAGTCAGACTTTACTGATTAAGTTGACAAATCTGTTGTTGGTGTCTAATCTTTTTGTCTTGAGTACTGCTACAAAACCATGTTTTTAATAGCAGGAGACCAAATAAATAAGATAGATCTAACAGGTCAATGTTAATTGGCTAACAAGGTCAAACCAGGATGGTAAGCCAGAACATGGAAAGGAAACTTATTGTCCATCTCTTTAAAAATTCCACACGGAGCAAGATAGTTTAAGGACGTTTTGACAGATAGAATCTACATACTGTTTGACTGATTGTAGAAATTATAGATTTATGTTACTCGTCCAACACTGTTAATGACTTGTAGATAGCTTAATAAGAGCATCTAATTAAAAACCAACAGAAACAAACCTAGATATTTTCTTCCATTATGCAATTTAAATTTGAGAATATGTCACTAGCATATTGACTGTAAGGGTCTAGCCTCTAGCTTAGTTGGACAAGGAACAACGTTTAGGAGCATACAACATAAAGGCATTAATATTTGTGCCTTGCTCCTGATCAAAGAAACTAAAAACTGGGCAAGAAAAAGCATTTGGAACTAGTCCGAGTGCCAACAAGAATAGCAGATGAATAGGAATATAAACTTTCTTTACAATGAAAACCATTACTCATCTTATTGTTCTTTATCAGGTTTACAAGCTCTCTATTGGAGCTGTATGTGGCTTGTCATGGCCATCAGATAGGCTCATTGTGCAGGTTCTTGATGACTCCACCAATGAAGTTTTAAGGGTATCTCTTTCAACTCAACATTATCTGAGAGCAAAATTTAAGAATCTTCTGAATTCCAAATAATTTTTGAGGATATATTTGCAGACATTAGTGGACTTGGAATGTCGAAAGTGGATAGAGAGAGGGATAACCGTGAAATACGAAACAAGAAACAACAGGAATGGCTACAAAGCCGGTGCTCTCAAGGAAGGTCTAAAGAAGCACTATGTTGATGACTGTGAGTTTGTTGTGATCTTTGATGCAGACTTTCAGCCTGATGAAGACTTTCTTTGGAGGACCATACCATATCTTCTCGACAACCCAGAATTGGCTTTGGTTCAAGCCAGATGGAAATTTGGTAAGGCCAAAGACAGCAATATGTCCATAACACACTGAATTATTGGTCATGTTCCTCAAAAACAATTTTTTATAAAGGTGTTCAAAAGAGGTATAATACAATTAATGAACAGCAATATTATTATGCTTTGTGATAGTAAACTGCGATTGCATCCATTTTATAATTACAGCACTTCTTTATGTTGTTTCCATCTCACTCAAAGAACTTTTCATGAAGTGATTTATCTAAAAACAAAAATATATATTCAGCAAACTGTCCTTAATCTATTTAAAGGCAATACACGTGTACACTCATAGGCAGAATTAACAGCTTCAGTCGTATTTCTGGTTCTTACTAACCTAGTCATTACTGTAATAAAAAAATGTTTCCACAGTTAATGCAGATGAATGTCTGATGACTCGACTCCAGGAGATGTCATTGGACTATCACTTCAGTGTTGAGCAAGAAGTTGGCTCGTCAACATGTTCATTCTTTGGGTTCAACGGTAAACCAAGAATCAGATCTCACTCCACATACAGGCATTCAACAGCTAGAAATTATTTTGAGAATGCACTTAGCTTTTTGGATTGAATTGTAGGGACTGCTGGCGTCTGGAGAATTCAAGCAGTGAATGATGCTGGTGGATGGAAAGACAGGACCACAGTAGAGGACATGGATCTTGCAGTCAGGGCTAGCCTTAAGGGTTGGAAATTTGTGTTTGTGGGTGACCTAGCTGTGAGTTCATAACTTCAAAAATTCTTATTTATGGAAATGACTAGAAGCCTCTATCTATCAGAAGCATAACATAGTTCATTTAGGTCAAGAACGAACTCCCAAGTACCTTCAAGGCTTATAGATTTCAGCAGCACCGCTGGTCGTGTGGCCCAGCTAACCTCTTTCGCAAGATGATGAAAGAAATCATGCTTTGCGAGGTGATACTATTTTCTAAATTCTGTCTATTATTATAAAAAAGAAGCTTTTCTGTCAACGAGTCACATCACACCTTTTCTTTTAATGCAGCGTGTATCAATCTGGAAGAAGTTTCATCTCATCTACGGCTTCTTCTTTGTGAGGAAGATTATTGCACACTGGGTTACATTTTTCTTTTACTGTGTTGTCATTCCAGCAACTATCTTAGTGCCTGAAGTCCATCTTACAAAGCCTCTAGCTATATATCTTCCAGCAACCATTACCATTCTTAATGCCGCTTGCACACCAAGGTATGTGAACTCAAACTCAGAAACCTTCTTCTGTTCATTTACATATTTTTGAAAGCACGATAATTACACAGCTTATTATTGTTTCCATGCAGATCTTTCCATCTTCTTGTATTCTGGATCCTATTCGAGAACGTCATGTCTCTCCATCGATCTAAGGCAACAATAATAGGACTCTTAGAAGCCAACCGAGTAAATGAATGGGTTGTAACTGAGAAGCTGGGGAACATGATGAAGCAAAAGTATAGTGCCAAGGCATCAAAGAGACCAAGATCGAGGATAGGTGAAAGGTAATCGTATATTGATACTTCCATTACATTTGACAGTTTATTCAGTCCTATGAAGTTGGTAACATCAAAGTATTCTCTATCCTGCAAATTTCTGATTGCAACCTGCACTATGGTTTGAAAACAGGATTCATGTCTTAGAGCTGCTAATGGGAATGTATATGCTATACTGTGCTATATACAACATGCTATTTGGAAATGATCACTTTTTCATATACCTGTTCCTGCAAGCAGGAGCTTTCTTCATCGTTGGAGTTGGGTATGTTGGAACATTTGTCCCCAATTAGTAAATCCAGTGAACATAGATGCCACTGTCGTGTTGGACAGACAGCAAGAAGCATGCCCAGCTAGTTGACTAATAGTGTGTAAGTGCTAAATTGTATAAAAACTTAGGCCCTACGAGAGCTCAAAGGTTTCAATGTAATAATGTGTTGTCTCGTATTTATATATTTGCAGAATTGACAGCTTGTTCATTTGGCTGTCCAAATAACTTTTGCTACACTTCAGCCTGTTATCAGATTTTCACTGCATAACATATATGCAGTAAATTATGAACAAAATGAACATTAGTATTGTGTTTTCTTTTCTGCTTATCAAGAAAGATATTTTCTCTTCATTTGTATAAGAAAAAGGTGATAGGTGAAACTTGATACTTTAAGTAAGCATATTTTACTTCAAGACTCAACACTTTCTGAAGAGCTTAATGAACCTATGGATCCAAGAACCCCCAAATTTTATAAACCTTATATTGCGAGAAGCCAAAAAAATAGTGCACCGAAAATCATAGAAGAAAATGGGGATGACAGCGAAAGCCATAAAGTTAAGAAATTCCTCCAGCTTTGGTGATCTTCACCCGTTAGTTGGTTGTTAACCATGAGAATTTGGAATCTTTAGAACTAGAAATCTTCATCAAGGATCTAGAGAACAGCTGCCAAGCACAGTACATGAAGAAAAGGATGCAGATGATCTGGAAGATTATTCCTTTCGGCATCATTTGGACGGTTTGGCAAGAAAGAAACAAGAGACATTTTGAAAAGAAAAAGGAACAGATTTCTGCTATAAAATATAGGTGTTTACACATTTGTTTTAATGACAGAAAGGTGATACTGTAATTAGCATAGATGACTTCTTAGACTTGCTAGATTCAGCTTCTTGCTAGTCTTCGTATAAGTTCAATATTGTTGTAATACTTTATTACCTTCTTGGTACTGTTATTATTAATAAAATTACCTTACTTATCGAAAAAATATCTAAAAGCTGTTGGTTCCAGCGATTGAGGTAATAAGCATAAAACAGCTAGCGGACACATCTGGCTGCAAAGGCGGACAACTCCCAACTGTGATATTGAGAAGTTGTTATGACATGGAATAATAGAAAATGAAAAAGATAGACTTCTTGAAAATCATTGTTTTTTTTTCATGAAGTAATATTTTTATTAATGCAGTGGGAAATTCCTATTAGAGTAGCATACAAAATTAAAGAACCTACACAACAATATGGTTCTCTACAATAAAAGCATTTGAAAAGAACTTCTTTCCTCACAGTCTCCCTTTGCCACTTCTTTAGGTTGTGAATGCAGGCTTAAACATGTGACCTCTTCCGCAGTATCACCTATAGATTAACTACAAGTTGCTTCTTTCCAAAAAAAACACTACCAATGTTAACGAGACCAATGCAACTAAATTGATTTTCTTCATTAATTAAACACATTACTTGTCCTCCATCATTCACCTTTCTCTTCTATCTTAATATTCAACAAATCTTTTACTCTTATAAAAGGAGAAAAGAAAACCGAAATAAACTATCAAATGGAGTAAGAGGTATATCTAATAATTAACAAACTTGAAATTTCCATATTTTAATTAGGAATTTTTCTTACTCTATACTTTTATATAATAAGTAAAGGCATGGTGACATAGTAGTGAAGCTAGTGTCTAATGTATTAGAGGTATAGGCTTGTGAAACCCCAAATTAGTAATTGATCCACCAATTCCTCTTAGATAATGCTTAAAATATATAACAAAACAATGATTACTGTATAGGCAAATACTGCACTAAGCTAAAATTCAGTGAGCACGATAGACCAAACAGATTTACATGGACAGGTCAATGGGACGATCAGAAGACTCATGGCTGGGCTTGGTGTCCTCCGTTGGACTTCAGAGGGGCACCCGCCTAAGGTCGGCCCCAAGTTGCCGAGCCTATGTCAATAAAAATAAAATTAGATAGGAGTAATAAAATAAATAGACACATAAACACAAATAACAGGCAAGAGCACGAATTTGCTTCTGAGATTCTGCACTTAAAATAAATAAATACAGATATTGATTTCTTCTTTATATAGCCATCAAGTATCACTGAAACTTCATATCAATACTCACTTTATTCCAATTTGTACCATAATCATCCCATTTTGGTAAAAATGAATGATACCACTCCATTTCTTCTTTTTTTCATATTTTATGATGGTGGTGTTTGGCCCAGCTTGCATGCACCTGGACTATTCCACCGAACACTTGCTACCTCCTACCGGCACAAGTACGGAGAAACTCTGCCTACCAGCACCTAGTGTCTTTTTTCTTTTTGGTTTTTCCTTTCTTTTTTCTTATTCTTTTTTATGAAGGTGGTATCTGTCTCAGCTTGCGTACACCTCAACTATTCCACCGGGTATCTACTACCTCTTGTCAGCACACGTATCATAACTGTGCCTACCTAAGCTTAGGCAGATGGGAAGAAATCACTTAGTGTTTTTAGCCTATGCTGGAATTTCAACCTCACACCATTCCATTTCAATATAATTTTTACAACTTTCAGAAATTCAAATTCATTCAACTATTCAAACGTTTAACTTTTTATCTAACAACAAAATTTTCAACTATTACTTTAATACTTTCGCTATCATTATTAATTTAACATCTTAAACTCCACGTTCAGTCGAAAAGCCTAATGCAAACACATGAAATGCGCCGTGCAGTGCTAACAATATATGATCGCGATAAATTGTACGATAGTGTCATCATTCATGAAAATATATACTACCTGTGAAAGCGCGAAAGTTTTGTTGTCTGAGGTTTTTCTGAAGCACTAGCATTGATTAATCACTGTGAAATTCATAGTCGACAACGGCGAACTTTCGATCGGAGTGTTAGAATTTTCGATTGGCGAATGAAAACGAGCCGGAGATGAAAACGAACCCGACCCGGTCAAGGAGGATTTGCACGAACCGATGCCCAATAATGTGAAGTCCAAAAGGAAATGGGTCCAATGTTATTGAGCTCCCTTCGGCCATAGATTTTAGCTTCATTCTTTTCAAAATAAATTTAAAAATAATATTTGTTTATGAAATATGATTATGCTTTGAGGAAAAAAGATATCAAAACATTTTAAGTTTCCAAAAAATGATTCAGGGTAATTTTTGGAAGAAAATTTTTCTTCCACTCACAAAACTTTAACTTTTTCTCAAATTAAACGCATGTCCAAACACAATTTCAACTTTCAGAAAAATATTTTTTCAGCACAACTTCAAAAACTCTTTTTCCAAGTTTCGATCAAATCTATGTTCAAACGCTAGCTGAATGTGTGGGCTGAAAAACAGTCCAATACCAGGACCCTGGCATTTGAAATTATCTTTGCACAAATAGGCGTTGAATTTATTATTTATTTTTCTATACAGTAAACAGAAATAATACATTGTTTATATACAGTTATAATGTGTGTCTATGTGTTATAATACACTGTTGAGAAGAAATCATTAATGGCTGCTAGTTTCTCTCGTGAATCGTGAAGAAGAAGAAGGAAGGAAACTTCTAGGTTTTCAGACAAATGAGAACATTTCGGATACTTCTAGGTCAAAGACATATTTGGACTTCTCTCATTTGATCTCTCCGCGTTCCCTCATCTCAACGGTTGTGCAAAGATATGGTGGATTAAATAATGGTCATTCAGATGAAGAACACCACAGCTTATTCTACAACTGCACAACACTGGATCCCAAACTTTAAAATCTATCACATGGAACATGTACATAGCAAAAAGAATATTCTTCAGTTAAATTTTGTTACTAGCTAGCAAATAGGATTTAGACACGTGTATAGATGGTTATTTTGATTCTTTTATTCTTTCATAGAATAGTTCTATATATAGATTGTCTCTGTACAAAATGAATACACAGAAAATTTTCACAAGATTGTTCTCATTTCTTTTACAATCTTTCATGGTATCAGAGCAGTAGCTCTTTCTTGGAAATCATCTTCTTCTTCCTCTCTTTTCTGCGTCATAACACTTCATCATGACTGGAAAAACACACACCACTGTTGCTCGGTCTTCATCTGCTAATGCAGTCAATTTTGATACAAATCACCCATACTTTCTCCACTCATCAGATGCACCAGGAATGAGCCTTGTGATGCAGTGTTTGATGGAAGAGGTTTTCAAGGCTGGAGGAGATCAGTTTTGATTGTTCTTTCACCAAAGAACAAGTTGGTCCTCATTGATGGAAAATGCCTTGCTCCTGCTATCACTTCCAATGACTATCAGCCATGGACAAGATGTAATGACATGGTGACTTCCTGATTACTAAAAACACTATCCAAAGACATTGGAGATAGTGTCATATATTCCAAATCTGCCAAAGACCACTGGACCAGTCTTGAGCACAGATTTGGAAGGTCAAATGGAGCTAAGTTGTACCACCTGCGCAAAGAACTATCCAGTTTAGTACACGTAACCAGTGATGTAGCAGGGTACTTCACAAAACTCAAATGTCTATGAGATGAAGTAGACTCTTTAATTTGTGATTTTAAGTGTGTTTGTGTTTGTGTGTGTTCTGGAAAACAGAAACTGGAGAAATCCCTAGAGGATGAAAGACTTATACAATTTCTCATGGGTTTAAAATAATGTCTATGGACAGGCAAGAGGAAATATTTTGATGATGAACCATTTACCTAGCTTAGACCTTGTCTATTCTCTTGTATTACAGGATGAAAGTCAGAGAGAGATCTATATGAATCCTCTTCTCTCTGTTGAATCTTTATCCTTTATGGTGGGCACTCAAGCCAACCTTGCATCATAAGGGAATTTTATGCAAAGGAACGTAAAATAAGGCCAAAGAAACACTGGGGAATTTCAGCAATCTCAAAAATCAGGGAACAACATGCAATTTCAAAGATCAGGAAGCAATATGCAAAAAAATGGGAGCACTCCACAAAGAAAGTTTGTTTCAAAAGGAAAGAAGCACAAGTTTAATCCTAATTTATCTTTCACCCATTGCAAGAAAATAGGACATTCAGTGGGAGATTGCTATAGAATCATTGGTGTCCCTGGAGATTTTGAATTCACCAATCATAGAGGTTCTTAAATTCAATTCAGAAGTAATGGAGTTATCACGGGGGAACAGGGAGAGGATGCAAGCAACTACTCTGAAGTTCTAAATCAGCACCTTTCCAAAGATCAATTTTCACAATTGGTCCAGATGATAAAGCAAGTGAAGGTTCCAGATATAGGGAGTTTTAATTCAGAAATCAACACAAATACAGTAGTTGGTACTATTATGAAATACACTGGAAGTTGTTTTTCAGTTTTCAACACTAACACCTGGATAATTGATTCAGGAGCTTCAGAGCATATGTGTTTTAATTCAAATGCTTTCATTTCTTTAAAACCTCTTCTAGTTCCCTTAGATATAAATCTGCCCAACTCTTTTAAGGTGACAGTCACACATATTGGAAGAGTTCCTATCTGCTGAATGTATTTTAGAAAATATTCTTCATGTTCCCAGTTTCAAATATAACCTACTATCAGTCAATAGGTTATGTGTTCAATTTCACTATATAGTCTTATTTGCTCATAATCAATGTCTCTTGCAGGCCCCTTTAATGAAGAGGGCTCATGTTTTTGGTGAAGAAAGGGAAGGATTATATTTGTTTCAACCTAGTGTTGATAGGATTAGCTCAAAGGAGAAAAGTTTTTTACCTTCAAATCAAAGTGTTTTTAGTCAAGTTTCAGTTGGTTTCCCTTTTTCTGCAAATGCATCTTCTGATGTAAATCTTTGGCACATTAGATTGGGGCATTTGCCTTTTTCATCAATGAAGCATCTCAGTTTTATTTCAAGTTTTCCTAATTCTAAATGTTTCTGTGATATTTGTCCTCAAGATAGGCTAACTAGGATTCATTTTCCTTTGAGTCAAATTACTTCCAAAAGAGCATTTGAATTAATTCGTGTTGATACATGGGGACCCTATAAGGAATCTACTTACAATGGCTTTAGGTATTTCTTGACTATTGTGGATGATTTTAGCAGAGGGACTTGGACTTTTCTGTTAAGCACAAAGTCTAATGCCTTTTCAGTTTTAAAGGATTTTCTCACGATGGTTGAAAGGCAATTTGGGGTGAAGGTCCAGAAACTAAGGACAGACAATGCATTTGAACTAGGAAAAGTCCCTCAACAGGCTGCCTTTCTTAGTTCCCAAGGGATTTTGCATCAAACATCTTGTGTAGGCACACCTCAACAGAATGGGATTGTTGAAAGGAAGCACAAGCATCTTCTAGAAATGGCAAGGGCTTTATTGTTTCAATCAAAGGTACCTATACCATATTGGGGAGAATGCTTGTTGACAGCCACCTATTTGATCAACATGCTGCCCTTTAGGGTACTTCATGACAAGACACCTTTTTCTATATTGTTTAACCAACCATCTTCTTATGAAATGCTTAAGAGTTTTGGATGTCTTTGTTTTGCATCTACCCTATCTGGTGGGAGGAGCAAACTTGAGCCAAGGGCTAAGGCTTGTGTTTTCTTGGGATATCCCATGGGTCAAAAGGGATATAAAGTGCTAGAATTAGATACAAAGAGAGTTGTTGTATCCAGGGATGTTCACTTTAATGAAACCAAATTTCCTTTTTCCTCAAACACCTCATCTCCAGATCTTATCTTCCCTACTCCCACACCAGTAGAAACAACCTTACCTGAACCTTCCCAACCTCTTCTTTACCTGAACCTAGCATTCCTCAAACACCCAGTCCTTCTAAGACTCACTCACCAATTGTCACTACTCTTCGATCACCTCAGTCCTCTCATTCCTCTAGTTCTACTAGCTATGGGGAGCACCCCACACCTGCACCTACACCATCAGTGAGAAAATCCACCAGAGTCACTAATGGCCTAATCATCTAAAGGATTTCATTTGTAACAACATATACCTAACAGACTTGACCACCTCATGTTTTGTTAATCCTTCTCAACCTAATATTTTTTCTTTTGGAGCCTTTTCTAGCCATAATCAGCAGGTAATGCAGTCTATATCAACTATCTCAGAACCTAGTAGCTTCTCTGAAGCCTCTAAGTATCCAGGCTGGCAGCAAGCAATGCAATCAGAGAATGATGCTTTGGAAGCTAATCACACTTGGGATGTGGTTATCTTACCAAAGGGAAAGAAAGCTTTACCTTGTAAATGGGTTCACAAGGTCAAACATAATTCAGATGGGTCAATTGAAAGGCTTAAAGCACGACTAGTAGTCAGAGGGGATATCCAACGGGAAGGAATAGACTACGCTGAGACATTTTCCTTGTGGTAAATATGACCATTATATGATGCTTATTAGCCATTGGAGTCAAGAAAAACTGGCATATTCATCAAATGGACGTCAATAATGCATTACTACATGACTTTGCAAGAAGAAGGTTTTATGAAGTTTCCAACATGTTTATCTCCACCTACTGTCAACCATGTCTGTTTACTGAAGAAATTATTGTGTGGGTTAAAACAGGCGTCACAATAATGGTATGCCCGTCTTGCGGGTGCTTTAATTTATAAAGGCTACTCATCATCTCTAAATGATGACTCCTTATTCTTTAAAAGGGGGAATAGACTAATCTCAGTTGTAGCCGTTTATGTTGATGACATACCCATTAGTGGAAATGACACAGAAGAGATTATTGATCTTATATCTTTCCTCAACACTGAATTCAAAGTCAAGGACTTGGGAAACTTACATTACTTTCTAGGCATGGAAATACTTAGAGAAAAATAGGGCATTGTTATGTGTCAAAGGAAATTCACCTTAAATTTATTGAAGGAATTTGGTGTCTCTTATCTCTCCTGTGTTTCTTCGCCTCTAGATCCTTTTGTCAAGTTGCATGCCGAAAAAGGGTCTTTGCTATGTGATCCCACCATTTATCGCCACCTTGTGGGGAAGTTGAACTACCTAACCCACACAAGGCCCGATTTATCCTTCGCAGTGTTGAAATTGAGTTAGTATATGCAGCAGCCCAGGTCTTCTCACTTCACAGCTTCTCTTCGAGTATTACGATACTTGAAATCAGATCCAAGACAAGGGATTCTTCTAAACTCCAATCCCTCACTTTCCTTGTTAGCATTTTGTGACGCTGACTGGGCTTCTTGTCCAAACAGTCGAAGATCTGTAAGCGGCTTCTACATCACTCTTGGGGGATCTCCAATTTCTTGGAAATCGAAGAATCAAGCGTTTGTTTCCTTATCATCCATTGAAGCGTAGTATCACTCCATGTGTAGAGTTGTTGCTGAGCTCACTTGGCTCACACGTCTTCTCTCTGATATCTCTGTATCACCGTCTTTGCCGCTGCCGGTCTTCTCTGATAGCAAAGCAGCCATCAACATTGCTCGAAACCCCATCTTCCACGAAAGAACGAAGCATGCGAAACTCGATTGCCACTTTGTTCGGCAACAGTTCCTTTCTGGACTGATTTCCTTTTCTTATGTTCCATCCTCATCTCAACTCGCCGATCTATTCACCAAATATCTCTCAGGTCCTTCACATAAATCCTCTATTGGCAAACTGGGGGTAATTTCTTTACCCCTCCACCTTGAGGGGGGATGTTGAGAAGAAATCATTAATGGCTGCTAGTTTCTCTCGTGAATCGTGAAGAAGAAGAAGGAAGGAAACTTCTAGGTTTTCAGACAAATGAGAACATTTCGGATACTTCTAGGTCAAAGACATATTTGGACTTCTCTCATTTGGTCTCTCCATGTGCCCCCATATCAACGGTTGTGCAAAGATATGATGGATTAAATAATGACCATTCAGATGAAGAACACCACAGCTTAATCTACAACTGCACAATACTGGATCCCAAACTTTAAAATATGTCACATGGAACATGTACATAGCAAAAAGAATATTCTTCAGTTAATTTTGTTACTAGATAGCAAATAGGATTTAGACACATGTATACGTAGTTATTTTGATTCTTTTATTCTTTTATAGAATAGTTCTATATATAGATTGTCTCTGTACAAAATGAACACATAGAAAATTTTCACAAGATTGTTCTCATTTATTTTACAATCTTTCATACACACACTTGCTATTTTTAGTTTAGTGGATTAGGTGGGCGACTATTTAGGTCAATTCTAAATTTTAGGCCATATGCAAAAACCTCCAATTGAATTGAGCTACTTGGTCGATCGGAGTAGTAACAGGACTAGCTCCATGTTCATGTTGCCACTTTTGTACACCCTCAGTTCTAATTTGTTTTGTCACTTTTTGTTTATTGAAAGTCTAATTCAAATTACAGTCTCTCTTAACAGCGTCCTCATATAACATCACTTCACTATAAAAGTCAAGTTCTTTCGGAAGCAAATTTCATGTTCTGTTTCAAAATGTGTTTTGTATAACAACAATTCACTATAACATCCAAAAATATCTGGAACAAACAAGGTTGTTATAGAGAGGTTTGACTGTAAATTATGTAGATGTATAAGTAGGGTTGTGCACGGATCGGATTTAGCACATTTTGGATTCAGACTTCGAATTCTAGAAAATGCAATCCGAATCTGATCTGAATTATATCAGATCGAATTTCGGATCGTATTATTATGCCTCAAAGTTACAAACTAGTATGTATATTTTCTTTGTAAAAGAGGCAATGCATTAAGAAAAATTCATGTTTAT
Organism: Nicotiana knightiana; assembly: GCA_005239525.1. Lineage (NCBI taxonomy): Eukaryota > Viridiplantae > Streptophyta > Magnoliopsida > Solanales > Solanaceae > Nicotiana > Nicotiana knightiana. Next base: position 38,239 of record MDKJ01080906.1, on the reverse strand, counting down.
GCAATTATGAGAGTACTATGGTGCCAATATAATGAAATCTAGCAATTGTAAAGGTAATAACTTGGAGGAAGATGTAAAGAAAGTACTGACAATCAAAATTAAAGTGTAGTATTTATACATTGCCTAATAATTTCAAATTTTGGATCGGATCAGATTAAAATATACCAATCCGAATCCAATCCGAAATTTGAATTTTAATAAACACAATCTGAAATCCGATCCAATCCGAAATCTGAAATCTGAAATTGAATGGATCGGTTCGGATTTCGAATATCCGATCCGAATGAACAGCCCTATGTATACGGGTAAAACCGAACCCACTGAGCATTTCGGATTCCCGGTGAGGCAAACGGAGCAGGGACATTACCTTAAGGAATCAGAGTCAGAAGGAGGAGCCTTTTGCATCGGGGCTCGAGCAAAATAACTGCCCTGAGGGGCATCGGGACCATTTCCCCCGGGGGCGGTTCGAGCCTGAATACTTCGGAGAGCATTACTAGACAACCACATACGACTAACAGAGGGTTGTAATGTCCGTGCCCAACCAGACATCACTGCGTGAATCTCGGCGCGTATCGGCAAAAAAATATTGATTAGCGAAATGGAAGATTTTTACCTTTCTTACCGTAAAACTCACCTGCTATATAAAGGGGAGGCTTATTATTCATCAGGGACATTGTAAACACACATACCAAGGCAAGTTACTTCAATTCTCTTTGTTGTTCAAAGTTCTTATTTTTGTTCCTAAGTTCTTCATATGTGCAAACTCAAAATCGAAGGCAGGTTCCTCATTGAGCCGTTAACCGAGCCCGGGATCACTCTTATCATTAGTTTTGCCATTTATTACGTCTTGCATTTGCTTAATCTAACGTCGTTAATCAGAATTAATCCACATATTCTTAAACCACATATAAATTCAATTGTTATCTGCTTTTAAAGGTAAACAGTAGACATCATTTAAATTTAGAATAAAAAGCAAATTAAAATGTCATAACTTATCATCTTTTTTCTATGTAATAATGCAATTAGAAAGTCTAGTCAAAGATTCTTAAAATGATCTTGGGAAATCGAATGCACGTAACAAATATTTAATTTTCTTTCCTCTATACTTTTATTATTTGGCCTATGGTCATTTCACGAGTTCTGTTTAAGAGTAGAAAATGAAACCAGTTTCCATATTCACAATTAAGCTCCTCGTCACAAACAAGAGATTTTGTAGTTATCAATTGTCGAGGGCCATGTTGGGCTAAATCGAACGAAGTGCTGCAATAGCCCCTTCTAAGTTTGCTATTTAAAATATATTCACAATTTACAATATATTTAAAAACTAGCCAATTATCCAAACTTCAAGACTAAGTATCCTGAATTTAAAAATTCAAGACTTAGTGTCGAATTTTTGAGCTATTAATTTGAAATTCAGGTTTAAGTGTCCTGAATTTCTGAACTACTAATTTAAAATTCAGGACATAAGATTCGAACTTCAGGACACAATTTTCGAACTTTAGGACACGATGTCCTTAATTTCTGAACTACTTATTTAAAAATTTGGGACATAAGATTCAGGACAAAAAATTTAAAATTTGGGACACGATGTCCTGAAGTTTGAATTTTGAGATTTAAACTCTAGGACGTCGTGTCCTGAAGTTTGAGAGAAATTAGTTAATCATTAAATACATTGTAAACTGTGGATATATTTTAAGTAGCATGCTTAAAATGGCTACCTGATGTCATTTTCACGGCTAAATCAGCCCAAATATACTCTTAATATGGTAGGATATTATCCAGTTTGGATCAAGCCCGCGCAATTTACCAAAAGACCTCACACAATTAAGAGATTCCTACACTTTATATGTAAACTCCCAATCTTTTCAGCTACCAATATGAGACTTTGTTCCACACCTAACAATCTCCTCTCGAACTAAGTTCCATGTGGCACACTACCACGATCCACAGGTTAATTTTAGAGATTCACTTTGTGTCACTCACATCCTTAGAGTATTTATGGCAACCGAAGTTCGCAATTAGCTTCTTTTTGTATGCGCGTCTCTAAGCTCGTAAGGATAAGCAAATCGAGCCCCACACCCATCACTCAATCATCACCATACTCGTCCCATCGAACCTGGTTTTGATACCATTCGTTGGGCTAAACCCGTCCAGATATGCTTTTAATATGGTGTCATATTGTCCGTTTTGGATCAATCATATAAGGTTTTTCCAAAATTCCTCACACCATTAAGAGATTCATACACCTTATATAGACTCACAATCTTTTCAGCTGCCAACTTGGGACTTTGTTCGCACACTTAACATGTCATTTGCTTGTCAAAACAAAAAGTTAAGTAGTATAATTATGTCATTTATTACGGACAATAATTTATTCTAATTCATATTGTTTCATTGAAGTATAAAGATAAGTAATATAATTAGAAGAATTATATCTATAAATCTCCAAAATTTGCGTTTTATAACAATGGTGGACGGCAAAATATTCAGTCAAATCAAATTAATGATAAAGAGACAATCCAAGGTGTAAAATCAGTGTCACAAACTAGAATCTTTTCTAATCTCTTTATCTCAACCAAATCTAACAGCTAATAATATTAATGAAAGACAAGCTAGGTCGGTGTTCTTTAGTGGGGATTTATTGTAATATTAAGGGGCGTTTGGTACAATAGTGGGATATCTCATGATATTCCATGGCGTAGAATATCCAAGAAATTAGTTATTCAGTCTTTTATATGAAATGACTATTCATCATTATAGTATAAAGTTATTCCCTGATTAACTAATATCCCAAATGAAACACAAAATAAAGTTAATATCAAACTTTATCCCCAAGTTATTATCCTTATCCCTGCCAAACAACCCCTTATAGTTTATAAAAAAAGAGTTGTTAACTTTTACAAAGTTTTATCATCTTCTTTCTCAAGAAAACCACATGTTTGAATGAATACCATTAATAATTATAAGCTTCTTGCCTATTGGTTAGGGAGGGGTCTCACTCTTCTTCTTGGCCAAGGAAAGTGTTAAAAACACTTGGTTGCCAACTCTAATATATATATATGGGGGACCTCTCTTTCTCTTGGCTAAGGCCTAAGGCTAAGTACTATTACTACTTCCTTGTTGGGGTCCCCAAAAAATTACATAAAAGTCAGAAGAGTCTTCTTCCAACTTCATTTCAATGTCCTTAATAACTCCTTAACATTTTCATAATGGAAAAGGGCCAAAATTGTCCCCGGTCTATTGAATTTGGTACAAATATGTATTTCATTGTATAGACTATAGAGTACATATTAACTTTTTGAATTGATCATCTTAGCGTTTGAGGTGTATCATAAAATTTTCAACCTTAAACTTTAGTGAATTTTCAGTTCTTAGCATCAAATTTGATTTTTGTATTACAATTGAATTTGAGTTATCTTGTTTTGGATTAATGTTGGATAACTTTGCAATTTATCGGACATTATAAATCATAATTGTCCTAATAAGAAGATACTCCCTCCGGTCCACATTAAGTGATTTTTTGGCCTTTTTTTGCAGTCTAAAATATTTAATTTTTTCAGATTTCAAGAATGAGTTAATTATTTTTTCTTACATTGTCCTTGGAATAAATAGTGAGTATGTATTTGGAGTATTTATGTGAAGAAATAGTAAAGTTTAATATGACTAACTTTATTGCTAATCAATGTTAAAATATGAATTTCTTATTTTGTGTGAAAACAATCAAGAAATTACTTATTGTGACCGGATGGAGTACCAAAAAAAGATAAAATTCATGGGGAAATAAGAAAAGACATCGAGCGTGGGGTTTTGTTATTAAATTTCAGTTTGGAACTAATGGATAGGTTGGATCTGCAGAGATGATAGGTTACATAATTTGATATGTGCTTAACAAAGGTCATTTTTAACCAAATTCAATATATCTGGGATAATATTGACCTTTTCTCATTTTGTGCAGGCTTGAACAAAGATGCAGTTTTGAGGCCTCCAAGCAGCGAGGAAGAGGCTATGGCCCCGGCTCCGAAGCCGGGGAAAGATAATAAGAGGAAGAGGGTCTCGGCATCCGATGGCCCTAAACCCAAAAGGCAGCAGCTCGGAAACCCAAGGGGGAAGTTATCCCTCGGACAGTGGAGTCAGTCCAAAGGTTAAGGGAAGAAGAAGAAGAAAACGAGGGCGGTGACTCGGCGCTGGTGGCTCGAATGAGGAAGACTTCCAAGATCGCCAAGCCTTCTAAACCGTCGACGGTTGTCGAGACCGTGCCTCGTGCTGAAGAAATTTCGGGCAAGGTCCCTGAATCAGCTGAGGTCGAGGTTGTCTCACCTCGAACGACAATCATATCAGAGGGGGCTGATCCCGAGACCCCTAGAGCCGAACAGAGCGCCCCGGATGACTCGCTTGGGGAAATGAGAGCAGGTCACTCACCATCTCTACCAGCCTTTTCCGAAGAGGCCATAAGGGATGCTCGAGCCATAAGGACTCCTGAAATAGGCGGAGTCCCCGGTGAGGAGGATCCTTTTCGGGATTTCTCTGCCGGGGTTGATGATGCCTTCGATCTCAACGATGCATCCAACCTCTTCGAAGAGGTCCAACATCTTCTAAGCCGAGTAAGTATGAAATTTGTTGATGTAAGTTTCTTCCATTTTTCCTTTTCTCTGTCTAACTCATTCCTTTTCTATGCAGACTTTTTCTAAGTCCAGAGCCGACTTAAACCAATGCGAGGTCGATATCCAACGGCTTTCGAAGGAGAGGAATGCTCTCAAGCTCCTCTGTGGGTAGAAGGATGAGGAGATCAGGGACCTCCGAGCTGATTTGGCCAGGGCCCGTATGGAGGAAACCTAGCTGAAGGTGCAGGTACCAATTCTCCTAAAAAAATATGGGCTCGATACAAAGGTGGAAGCTAATGTTTCGATGTCACAGTTGCAGCAAAACATCGAGAAGATCAAGCTATTCCGCGAGGAGGTCGATCAAGTGAAAGTCGACTGCCACAAGTGAAAGGAAGGCATGGATCACCTTGCTGCGAAAAAAGAGTCTGCCTTGGCTCAGTTGTCATCGACCGAAGTCCAATTCGAAATGCTAGGGAGAAGTGCTTGGTCCAGGCCAAGAGGATTGAAGAACTTGAGGGTGAACTTGCTAAGGCCCAAGCTGAGGCCAAAAAAGCAAAGACCCAAGCTGACAAGTTGGTAGCCATATATCTGGCTGATGCCGAGGCTGCTCAAGCACAACTGAGGGAGGCTACCGATCGAGCAGAATGGACTGTTGAGATAGCAAAATTCCAATCTCGGAGAGAGACCCTCGAGGAGATTCATGCCCGAGGTTTCGACCTTTCTGAGGAGATAACTCAGGCAAAAGTGCATGAAGCCGATGCCAGGCTATTGGCCTCTTCCGACGATGATGATGACGATGAAGGCAGCAAGAGCGGGTCCAATAATAATGGGGGGCCCGAGGAGGAAGCTGCCCCCGAGGAAAGAGTCACCACCGGACATAGTTAGGGCACTTGTACTTTTGTTTTATTTTCTTTTTGTGTAGGACCCGATCGGTCCGTTGCAAATTCCTCTGTTGATATATATAAGAATGTTTCTATTTGATTTTCGTCTCAAATTTATGCCTTGTGATTATTTCAAATCTGCTTTGTGCCTTGTAAACTTTTAATATAATTTATGCCTTGTGTTCGAGTGAGTTCTTGCTCGAACTCGAAGTAATAGAACCCTTAGTTTTAAATTGAATGAGAATGTATTCTCGAACTGTAGTCGAGTGAGTTCTTACTCAAACTCGAAGTAGTAAAACCCTTAGGTTTGAATTGAGTAATAATGGATTCTCAAACTTAAAAATGTAATGGCCCTTAGGCACTTTGAATCGGGCTGGTATGGACTCAGAAGAATGGTTTTTTCCCCTTTTCGGCTTAGAGATTCTTATGTATAGGAATTTCGTTATGCCTTAGCATGAATCTTTTATCAATTGGTTTTTTTAGGGTTTAGTATTGCTCTAAACCTTTTATTTTTTATGCCTTAGCAAAAATTTGTATTTAAACAGTTTGATACCTCTTAAGGTTTTCCGAGGGTTGATATTATCGAAGCCCTTTGATTATTTGCCGAGGGTAGCATTTTTTAACTGGTTTTTAAAAGAATTCGAAGGCATGCTTTCATTGCGGAACTCAGACGTCTCCGAGCCGCATTAGTTTGGTTGTAGCCTTTGGGCATGCCTCTTGGGCTCGTTGTCACAACCCAAACTACCAAGTCGTGATGACGCCTATCGTGGTAATAGGCTAGCCGACTCACTACCAAAACAATGCAATATTTTATTTTCAAACAAATAACTTTTGAGCTATTTAACAATAGATCCTTAATAAGAAATTCAAATCAAAGAAAATGTGAAAATAAAGGCCCGACATCGGGTGTCACTAGTCATGAGAATCTAGGATACAAGTCTGATACCGTCTACTCAAAATGACAAGAGAAGTCTAATAAAAATGAACAACTAGAAGATATGAGGGAGAAGAGCAAGGATGCGATCGCCGTGCAACTACCTTGCTAAGCTCCGGAATGAAATGAGGAAGAATCAACACTCACTCGGATGTCTTGTGGCACCTGGGTCTGCACACAAGGTGCAGGGAGTAACGTGAGTACTCCAACTCACTGAGTAACAACTATAAATAAAGGCTGAGTGCAGTGACGAGCAGTATAATCACACAAAGTTCAAAATTTTGAAGTCTCAGTGAAACGACAAGTGCCAAATCAGTGTTCAAGTCAAAATATCATTTAAAACTCCAGTTCCAATGGAAACACGTACGAATATCTTCAACATTTTCAATAAAGGCTCAATATAAAAATAGAGTGGAAATAATGATTTCATCAACAAGCCCCTCGGGTAAGCCTCCCAAACACTCGTCACTCAACACTCATCACTCAGCACTCACACACAGTAGGTACCTGCGTTCACTGGGGGTGTACAGACTCCAGAGGGGCTTCTACAGCCCAAGCGTTATATCGATGTGGCGTGCAGCCCGATCCATATATCGTTATCGTTGCGGCGTACAGCTCGATCCATATATCTATATACTGTTGCGGCGTGCAGCCCGATCCATATATATTCTCACAATCAGGCCCTCGGCCTCACTCGGTCATCAACCTCACAAGACACTTGGGCATTTCAGTAAAATCAGGGGACTCGCCCCAAAACTACTTTCATATATTTTAAAATAGAGTAATGAAACTAAATTAAACTAGTAAACAGGAAAATCATGACTGAGGATATGCTTTCAAATTAAAACAGTGTGAGGATAGTATAAAATACCCCTGAGGGTCCAAACAGTACAACACAAGGCCCCAAACATTGCGTTCAGCCCAAATTATAAGAATTCTTTCTAATAGATATGTCAATTATACAGTTTTAATCAAAATATGCAACTCTATAGTTGCTACAGGACGGACCAAGTCACAATCCCTAACGGTGCAGGACCACACACCAGTCACCTAGCATGTGCATCACCTCAATGTAGTGAAATAGTACAAAATTCAGGGGTTTCATACCCTCAGGTCTAGATTTACAGTCGTTACCTACCTCAAACCGGACAAAAATCTACTCCGCAATACCCTTGCCGCTCGACTCGGCCACAAATCGCCCCGAATCTATCCAAAATCAGTATATTATCATTAATATATGCTAAAGGAATGAAGCCCACATAAAAATTATCAAATTAAATAAATCCCGAAATTGGCCAAACCCGACCCCCGAGCCCACGTCTCGGAATCCAACAAAAATTAAAAAAATAGAAACCTCTTTCACTCACGATTCTAACCATATCAAATTTACTCCAATACGATAACAAAATCTCATTCAAAATTCCAAAAATCCAACTCAAGAATTTTTCCCTAATTTTCCACCTCAAATCACAAACTAGATGCTGAAATTAAAGGCATAATCGTAGAATTTGACCAAAATTAGATAGAAATCACTTACCTCAATCACCCACGCAAGAATCTCTCCAAAAATAGCCTTCTCCCAAGCTCCCACTCCAATTTTATGTTATGAGTTCGAAACCCTCGTTTGAACCTTTTAAATTCTGCCAAGATATTCCTTCATCGCGATCGTGGAAATAGCCTCGCGATCGCGAAGCAGAAACGGGCTGCCCCATATTTTTTACTCTATGCGATCGCAGAAGTCTCCACGTGGTCATGAATCTCTGCCACACAACCCTAAGCGATCGCAACCTGCGTCACGTGATCACGTAGAGCAATCGCCTCCGCTCCCTATCAGCTCCAATACCATACGCGAACGCGACACTGGCCACGTGTTAGCGAAGCACTACCTCACGCACGTACGTGATCGCAACCCTATCTCTGCGATCAGGTAGAACAACTTCACCTCTGTCCCAAATAAGCCTACACGATCGCGAGCATACCCTCGCGATCACGAATAAGGAAATCAGAAGGCTCACACCAGCAGCTGACAACCATTTGCAAAGTTGAAAAACAACTCGTTAACCACCCGAAACTCACCTGAGGCCCTCGGGACCTCAACCAATCATACCAACACCTCCCATAACATCATATAAACTTAGTCGAGCCTTCGAATCACTCATAAAAACATCAAATTACCAAATTACCCTCGGATTCAAGTATAAGAATTTCTACACTTTCAAAATTCGCCAACGATGCCGAAACCAACCAAACCACGTCCGAATGACCTGAAATTTTGCACGCATGTCACAAATGACACTACGAACCTATTCCAACTTCCAGAATTCCATCCCAACCCCGATATCACATTTTCCACTGTCGATCGGAACTTGCAAAATTTTCAATTTTGCCAATTCAAACCTAATTCTACCACGGGCCTCCAAATTACATTCCGACCTGAACCAACCTGACCCATACCAGAAAATACAGCTGAACAACACCTAAAGAAAGAGAAATGGGTAAAACGGGCTATAACTCTCGGAACGACCGGCCGGGTCGTTACACTTGTTTTCCCAATAACACTTTGAACTTGTTCAAAGTGTTAGACCTCGAGTAGGGTGGTCTTGGCCTATAAAATCGAGGGTTGCCTCTTTGGGGTCTTATGGTCTCGAAATTTGACAGTTCAAACATACCAATTTTTGTTACGGCAATCCCCGAGTATGGGGTTGATCGTTCGAAGTGTAGTTGCACTTGGTCCTCTAGCCAGTTTTCACACGAAATCATAAGTATGGAGCTTGTAAAGTAGAAATTTCATTAAGGTGTGAGATATATGGTAAGGAAAAGTACTTCTTTCAATAATTCATACATGCGTACATGTTTTTCCACTAAGGTTCGAGTAATCTATATGGATAGGTTTCATTCGACCGTTTGGCCCTTTACAAAAAACTTTCCTATCAAGACCCTATTGACATAAAGTATTTTCCTTGAAACTTAACATCCGAGGGTGATTCCCCCCAGTATTCGAGGTTGATAGTAAAGAAGCCTCGGATACTCTAAGTTAGCACGAACGACGGTTGCTTCCTTAAAAACCTTACCGGAAAAACCTATTTGGGATAAAAACCGGTCGAAGGAAAAAAGAGTGCAACGCTTGCTTTATGATCTAATATCTTCTTGCCTGGAGGGAACTTCGATGCCTTCACTCGAACACCTAAAATTAAGCTAATGTAAAACGTAAATGAAAAAGGAGAAAGTCGTGCCTCAACAATAGTATCGTTTGAGGAGTGATATGTTACAATTACTTGGTAGTTGCTCACCGTTCATGTACCAAGCTTGTAGGATCTCTTTCCGACGATATCGAGGACCTGGTACGGTCCTTCCCAATTTAGGCCTAGTTTTCCTTCGTTTGGGTCTCGAGTATTGAGGGTGACTTTTCTCAGAACTAAGTCCCCGATTATAAAGTGGCGAAGGTTGGTCCTTCGATTATAATATCTTTCGATGCGTTGTTTTTGTGCCGCCATTAGAATGAGGGAGGCTTCCCATTTTTCATCTAGTAGTTCGAGGATAGTATTCATAGCCTCGTGATTTGAGTCTTCCGTTGTGTATCGAAACATGGCACTGGGTTCCCCGACTTCAATCGGGATCAGGGCTTCGGCGCCATATACTAAGGAGAACAATGTTGCCCCCGTACTGGATTTTGACGTTATTCGATATGCCTAAAGGACTTCGGGTAGAATTTCTCTCTATTTTCTCTTGATGTCGTTCAATCTTTTCTTCAGATTCTGGATGATTGTCTTATTCGTCGATTCGGCCTGTCCGTTTCCACTAGGATGCTACGATGTTGATAATATCCTTTTTATTTTGTGATCTTCGAGAACTTTGTTATTTTGCTGCCGATGAACTATTTTTCGTTGTTACATACAATCTCGGCAGGTATCCCGAATCGGCATATGATGTGATCCCAGGTGAAGTCTATAACTTCTTTTTCTCTCACTTTTTCGAAATCTTGTGCTTCAACCCACTTAGAGAAATAGTCAGTCATAAACAAAATGAATTTAGCTTTACCTGGGGTTAATGGCAGAGGCGACAATGTCCATTACCCATTTCATGAATGGCCATTGGGATAAGACTGAATGAAGTTGTTCTCCGGGTTGGTGGATCATCGGTGCATACCTTTGGCACTTATCGCATTTTCGAACGAATTCTTTAATTTCTCTCTCCATATTGGCCTAATAGTATCCCGCTCTGATGACTTTATGAACTAGTGATTCGGCACCGGAGTGATTCCCGCAAGTACCCTCGTGAACCTCTCGCATGACGTAATCGGTGTCCCCTGGCCCCAAGCATAGTGCCAATGGTCCATCGAACGTCCTCCTGTATAAGGTTCCATCTTCAGTCAATGTGAATCGAGCAGCTTTTGTTCGTAGAGTCATTGATTCCTTAAGGTCCGATGGGGGCTTTCCGTTTTTCAAATATTCAATATATTTATTCCTCCAAATCCCAGGTTAGGCTTGTGGAGTTTATTTCGGCATGTCCTTCTTTGATCACTGGCTTGGAGAGTTTTACGACAGTCCCAGAGCTTATTTCTTTGTCTTCGACTACCGATCCCAGATTCACAAGGGCATCTGCCTCGCTGTTTTGCTCTCAAGGTACATGCTGCAAAGTCCATTCTTTAAAATGATGCATTATTACCTGCAATTTATCCAAATACCTTTGCATTCGATCCTCTCGAACCTCAAAGGTTCAGTTGACTTAGTTTACCACCAGTAAGGAGTTGCATTTGTCCTCGATGACTTCTGCTCCCAAGCTTTTAGCCAATTCGAGACCTGCAATCATGGCCTTGTACTCGGCCTCATTATTAGTCAATTTAGCAGTTTTGATAGATTGCCTAATTTTATTTCCCGTGGGTGGCTTCAGAATGATGCCTAGCCCGGACCCTTTCACATTCGAAGCACCGTCTGTAAAAAGGGTCCACACCCCTGATGATGTACCCGACTTCATCAAAAGTTATTTGTCAACTTCGGGTATGAGGGCTGGCACGAAGTCGGCCACGAAGTCTGCTAAAATCTGAGACTTGATGGTTGTTCGGGGTAGATACTTGATATCATACCCACTGAGTTCGACAACCGATTTGGCCAATCGACCCGATAACTCGGGCTTATGTAAAACATTACAAAGAGGGTAAGTGGTTATTACACATATTGGGTGATATTGAAAAAACAATTTTAATTTCCTTGAGACACTTATTAGAGCAATTGCTAATTTTTCTAAGTATGGGTACCGAGTTTCGGCCTCGCCTAAGGTTCGACTGACATAATAAATGGGAAATTGCGTACCTTGATCTTCTCGAACTAGGACACCACTTACCGCGACTTCCGAGACCGCTAAGTATAAGTAGAGATTTTCATCTGCCTTTGGAGTATGAAGCAACGGTGGGCTCGAGAGGTATCGTTTTAATTCTAACGACTGCTGGCACTCCGGGGTCCAGGCGAAATTGTTCTTCTTTTTGAGTAGTGAGAAGAACCTATGACTCCGATTTGATGATCTCGAGATGAATCGACCTAAGGCGGCTATCTGCCCCATCAACCTTTTCACGACTGTAACACTATCCATGACTGTAATGTCTTCGATAACCTTGATTTTATTGGGGTTGATCTCGATTCCCCGATTTGACACCATAAAGCCGAGGAACTTGCCCGAACTGACCCCGAAGTCACATTTCACGGGGTTGAGCTTCATACTGTACTTTCTTAGTATTTTGAAGGTTTCCTGTGTATTTTGAAGGTTTCCTGCAAATGTGTCAAATGGTCCTCTGTGCGCAGGGACTTAACTAGCATTTCATCAATATATACTTCCATTGACTTACCTATTTGTTCTTCAAACATTTTGTTTACTAGGCGTAGGTAGGTATCACCAGCATTTTTCAGCCCGAAAGGCATTACGTTATAGCAATATGTGCCATACATAGTGATGAATGAGGTCTTTTCCTGATCCTTTGGGTTCAATTGAATTTGATTGTACCCGGAATAGGCGTCGAGAAAACTAAGGGTCACGTGATCGGCCGTGGAATCGATTATGCGATTGATGTTAGGCAAAGGAAAAGAGTCTTTGGGGCATGCCTTATTTAAATCTTTATAATCTACACATATCCTCAGTTTGTTCCCTTTTTAGGGACTACGACTACATTTGCTAACCATTCGGGATATTTTACTTCCCAAATGGATCCTATTTTGAGAAGTTTAGTTACCTTGTCTTTGATGAATGCATGTTTTACCTCGGACCGGGGCCTTCTCTTTTGTTTCACTAGTCGGAACTTCGGATCCAGACTCAATCGATGTGTTGTTATATCTGGTGGGATCCATGTCATGTCTAAGTGGGACTAGGCAAAACAATCCATGTTATCAATAAGAAATTTAATGAGTCTCTTCCTGAGTTCGGGGGTTAACCCCGTACCTAGTTATACCTTTCGTTCGGGCAGGTACTCGATCAATATAACCTGTTCCAGCTCTTCGATTGTTGATTTGGTGGCGTCGAAATCTTCGGGAATAATGAAGGATCGAGGGATCCAATAATCGTTATCTTCTTCTTCCATTCCCTGCTTCTCTGATTCAATCGAGGCTGGTAGCTTTGGTTGCTATTTGGCCTCCTGTTTTCCTTTGATCTCCGATCCCTTTGACGTTGAAAGCGCGGATATTGGTATTACCTTATCGATCGCGAACATTTCCTTTGCAGCATGCTGCTCCCCATATACTGTTTTCACCCCGTTCGGTGTCGGGAATTTCATCATTTGGTGGAGAGTCGAAGGGACTGCCCTCATGTTGTGAATCCAGGGCCTCCCGAGTAGGGCGTTGTACCTCATGTCGCCCTCGATTACATGGAATTTGGTTTCTTGAATAGTTCCAGCAACGTTCACCGGTAGGATGGTTTCTCCTTTAGTTGTTTCGTTGGCCATGTTGAAGCCATTCAGGACCTGATCTGCGGGAACAATTTGATCTTGCAGACCGAGATGCTCCACGACCCTCAATCAGATTATATTTTCCAAGGTACCCGGATCCACTAAAACACGCTTAACTTGAACTTTATTCATAAATATAGAAATTACCAGAGCGTCATTGTGGGATTGAGAAATTCCCTCTGCTTCCTCATTGTTGAATGATACGGTGCCTTCTGAAACATAATCTCGGGTCCGTTTTTCCCTAGTAATTGATACTTTAGGGCGTTTGAACACGGCTCTTGTGGAATATCGACCCCGCTGACGATCATATGGACCACATGTTGTGGCTCATCCTGTTCATTTTTCCTGTTGGTTTCCCTTTCTCTGAAATGATTCTTGGCCCGATCACTTAAGAATTCTCGAAGGCGACCCTCGTTGAATAGGCGGGCTACCTCTTCTCTCAGTTGCCTACAATCCTCAGTTTTGTGGCCATGTGTTCCGTAATATTTGCACAGCAGATTGGGATTTCTTTGGGAAGGATCGATCTGTATGGGTCTGGGCCACCTAGTATCTTTGATTCTTCCAATTGCCGATACAATACTTGATACGTTAGCATTAAAGTTATACTTCAATAATCGAGGTGCCTCTGTAGGGTCGGCGTGTATATCAAAACCACTTTTGCTCATAGTCCCCGAGAACTCTGTCCTCGATCACTTCTTCGATCATTTCGGGTTGAATTGCGTCCGGGACCGCCATTTCTGCGATCTGTGATGTACGGTTGATATCGGTCTTTGTTTGACCGAGGTTACCTGTCGATATCTCTCTGATTTTTGACTGCGAACATGTTCGGATATACGGAACCAGAAGGAGTTCCTAATTGGTCATCTTCGACTATGATCTTCGATTGGTATCGATTATGTACATCGGTCCAGGTCACAGCCGGATACTCGATCAAGTTTTGCTTCAGTTGAAGTGATGCTATCAAAATTTGTTCATTCAACCCCTGAGTGAAGGCTTGAATAACCCAATCATCTGAGATTGATGGCAACTCCATGTGTTCCATTTGGAAACGAGACACGAACCCCCTAAGCATCTCATTGTCCTTCTGTTTTACTTTAAAAAGGTCCGATTTTCTTGTCGCAACCTTTATGGCCCCGACATGTGCCTTTACGAAAGAATCTGCGAGCATGGCGAGTGAGTCAATGGAATTTGGCGGTAGATTATGATATCAAATCATTTCCCCCTTTGACAGAGTCTCTCCGAACTTCTTTAATAGAACATATTCGATCTCATCGTCTTCTAAATCATTACCTTGGATGGCACACGTATAGGAGGTGGCATGCTCGTTGGGACCGGTTGTCCCATTGTACTTTGGTATTTCTGGCATATGAAATTTCTTGGGAATAGGCTTCGGAGCCACACTTGGAGCAAACGACTTATGTACGAATTTCTTTGAATCCATTCCTTTCAAAATTGGAGGCGCCCTCGGTATCTGATTAACCCGGGAATTGTACGTTTCCATTTTCTTATCATTTGCCTCAATTTTCTTCTCTCCCTATTCGATTCGTTTGGTGAGATCCTCGAGCATCTTCATTAGTATTCGACCTTTCTGGTACTAGCTCGGTTCAGCGGCCAGTTTCCAGTTCGACCCCACTCCACGTTCGATGCTGATTCTATAGCTATGAAATAGCGGCTTGTTGAGCCTGTAGCATCTCGAATATCACTTGGAGGCTGACTCCTCCATCTTCTCCGCCCTGTGTACCTCGATTGCCAGGTCGACCCTTTCTGCATACACTCCCTTCAGGGTCTGCGCCCAGATTCCCATTTAGAGCGATATGCGAATTGACGCCGACTTGATTGCCGATCGGTGCTCCATCGAGATTAGCTGGTGGTACCTCGACCCCTGGAGCAGCTAAACTATCGCTTTGCCCGTGAAATCCGAGGCCATTATCACCATGTGTGGGTGCTGTTTGTGAGTTTGACATATTTTATCCCGAAAATAAAAATATTTGGCAAGAACGAGCGTAAAGTAATGTGTGTTATCGGAATTAGTATTGAATAATCACTATTATCCTTAGCCCCACGGTGGACGCCAAACTGTTTACCTAAAATTCGGATAATAATTAAACTTATATTGTGATTTTAAAGATATGTGATTTCACCCAATACCAATTGATAAATGAGAAAGTAAATGACAGAATTAAATTGTAAAACTATGTGCAAGCTGAACCTCGACCTCGACCTCGACCTCGACCTCGACCTCGAATTAAAGTACTCTCGAGGTGGTAATAGTGTAAGAACAATAAATATAAAGTAATTCTGATGAATAGTAAGCAAAGGAAGAAAGAACTGTATAGCGATTTCAGTGAATAATCATGAATAAATGACTGAAATTCCTCTTTATATAGTAGAAGAATCCCAATTATGGTATAATTCTAATTACAGAAGGGAATCGTATAAACAACTAATTAACCGCTTCTGATTTGATATGTTCCGAGATTCACGCCATGATCCTCGACCAGTCACAGATCTCTCGCTCTTTCTGTTATTGAGCTATCTCCGATGTTACTTGAAGTCTATCTCCCTTGGCTTCGATTGATAACGACTTCGATCTTCAAAAAGAGACTTCGATCTCGAACTAAGTGCCTTAGCTTTTCGATGCAACGTCCTGGTCTCGATCAAATAGTGAAATCGGGCAGCCCCGATTTCTACCGTATACACTTTGCGAATAAAATTAACATGACGTCCATGATGATGAAGGGCAGACTAGCGAGGGCGGGTCAAAGAGAATGATTGATAAGCTTCGTAGACTAGGCTCATAGACTTATAAAGAAGTGGTTCACATGACACTTTAGGCGATTTCCGCATAATAATGAGAGAAGAAAGCTAAGGGGTGTATAAAATATAACACAATTTCACATGGTACACACGTTTTTAGGCACCCGATTAGAAGCTTGACCAGACCACACCTTACGCGATCGCGAACTCCCTTCATGCGATCACGAAGAACAAGTCCTCCATCAGCTCGTTTCTTTTACGTGTTCGCGAGACTCAGCTTCGCGATCGCAATGTAAAACTATGCACCGGAAAAATAGCAGCTGCAACATAGTTGAAATTATTCTGAAATTCACCCGAATCCTTCTGGACCCCGTCCAATCATCCTAACAAGTCTGTATACCCTATACGAACTTGTCTAAAGGCATTAAACACTAAAAAATTAAACATCAAAACCAAAAATCAAGCATCAAATCAAATATATCAATCTTTTTTAAGTTCAAAATTCTAACTTTCGACTAGAAGTGATGAATCAACACCGACATCCCGAGCTCTATGATAATGTAGTCCAATGAATACATTTGTAAGGTTTATTAGGGCAAAATGGACAATACATATTGGTTGTGCCGTAACCTGTACAAGCCTTGTGAGGTCAACAACACATGTTGGGCTGTGGCATAACCAGACCAAGTCCTATTAATTTGAAAGTGTGTAATATATTTTGGAAATAAGTGCCTTTAGTTAGTGTAAAAAAGTATTTATAATTTCCGTAAATATTCAAAAATATTTTTAGCCTGTATAATTTTAGCTAAGAGCACTAGTAAAACCTCAAATAGTCAGATCTAATAGGTTTAAACTGCTCCCTGATTTACATAATTTCAATCATTTCCAAGAATAATAATCTGCATATTTTCAAAGTCGAAGTGTTAAACATTGATTTATTGTAGATGTAGTAAAAATCGCAAAAAATTGGTTTTTAAATTATTTCTAATGATAACATCATGCGAAAGCGTTACTTTTTAAAAAGAAAATAGAAGTTTTTTTCTAGAAATTAAACAGTATTCTCCTTGCAGACATCATCGCGTTTTTGACCAAAAAAATAACTTTTTTCAAACCGATTGGTGGATCAAATTTACCTAGACGCATTGATGCTCAATTGACAAATATCATCGTAAATATTCAAATATATAATGATTTTTGCACCAACTTCGTGCAACCAACTCTACCAAATATATACTATTACTAAGAATAGTAGTAGTACTTTTTTTTTTTTGGGTTTTATCGTACACAGAAATGAAGAACTAAGGAAGAAGAGATAGTGCAGTACACTTTTTTTTTTAATTTCTCATCCGATACTTGAATAAATTTGGTTCCACACCAGAAAGTTTCACATGGGATAAAGCCTTCCGTAACACAAAGTACACTTTTTTTATTATCTAATATCCGGCACTCGTATTGGAATCCGATTAAATCTGAATTTACGTTGAAAAGTCCCGTGAGGTAAAGTACTTCCTAACAAAAGTGTATCCGAGACTCGAATCCGAAACCGTTCATTAATGATGAAATACTATCTACCACTCTATCGCAATTCTTTTTAGTGAGTGCAGTAGTACACTTTGTTTGAGTACTTTGCCCTTGTTCAGTCTTTCTTCCTTGTTTCACTTCTTTCTTTTTTCGTACTTTTCATTCTGCATTGGGTTTGTTGAAAACTTCAAAAATAGTAAACCTACTCCCTTATAAGGGAGAAAAAGAAAAATAAAATAAGTCAGAAAATAATTTTTCTTTCATTTCTTGTTGGCTGGTCTCTTTTATACAATGGGGTTGGTTGTTTTCTAAATTGGATCCTTCCTTTTCCTTTGTAATTTGTTTTCTCTTACAAGAATATTAAATTTAATTGTGAGAATATTTTACTCAACTATGTAATTGGTCGCTTGTGAAAAAATATTACTATTAACTTCGTAATCAAATCTAACTATATGAATTACGTTAATCAAGTCCTTGCAAGTAGTAAATCACATATACATTATTGTCATTTTGGTGGAGGAAAAATTCCAAAGAACAAAGTAATATGACGTTAGAGAAATCCCAAAGGGATTATTCCTTAAATTAAAAGCCAAATATATACGCCATCTTCAACGTTAAAATGAATGCAGACAAATAATTATAGATTTCAAGGAGATAAATTAATAGATTCATATGATAAAATAAATTATAATTTTTTGTTTCTTCACCTAAAAAAAATTGTGAAAAAAGAAAAGGGAGAGCCCACACCCCTCGTAATCTTGTCCAATTGGTGATATGGCCAATTATTATAACTAAGTCAAAGAAAATTTTGTTTAAAATTGGTCTGTGCAAAAAAAAATTGCTAATTAATTTGGTATTGTGTATTAGCCACAAATTAAGATGACATTGATTTGTCCCGTTTAATTCGTTTTTTTTTGTTGCATTGTCATGATATGTCGCTGTGAATCTCAAAATGCTTCAGTCTAATATTTAAAACTTATTATTATTTTTTGGGGTTTTTCCTTCCTATACAATATTTGAAACTTATTTATCAAAATTATCCTAGTTTATATATTATCCGTTCTAAATAAGGATTACTTACAAATAATATACAATTCATTATTAGTGCATTAAATTAGGGAATTTAGTTATATGTTTTTCCTTTTTTCTCTCCTATCCTCTTTCCCTATTCTCTGCCGTCTCTCTCCATATATAATCTATTATTAGTGCCTTAAATTATGGAATTCAGTTACACCTTTTCCTTTTTTTTTTCTTCTCCTCTCATCTTATTTTTCTTCCGCCTTAATTGCTTGTAAAATTAAGGTGAAATCTTTTTAGAGCGATAAGGAAGTGTCAAAAAAAATTATGCCGCCTTAATTGCTTTTCACAAAACTTGGCTCTATGAATTTACAAGAATTTGCTTCCTTAATTGTCATCATCATACACTATTTGGTTTAAATTTGCTATTATTAGTTTCCTGATATTTATTTAGTAAAAATAGAATATTATTTTTATTTTAGTCTACCACTTACTAATGAAATAAAAAAGACTTCACGCGATAAATGATATTTTAAGTGACAGCAGCATCATAAAAATTTGTATGGTACACAACATATAAATTAAAAATAAATTTCGTACAAATTTGATATATCTACAACTACATATAAACTAAAAATAAATTTTATATAAGTAATTATATAGTATGAAACTTATTTATAACTTATCTACATGTTTCATACATTATTTTTACCCAGTTAAATACAACTACAACATCATACCTTAAATATAATTTTCATATAAATTTTATATAATATGTCTTTTGTATGTATTTTGTATATGATTTGTATATACTTTGTATGAGGTGTGTTCTTCTTCCTCTTTGAAATTCAATCAAAATTTTCTCTCTTAATACAATTTTGATACATATATACAACTTTATGCAAAAGGTTAGTATTTATAACTTAAATACAAATTTCATACAACGATTCATACATTATACAACTATTTTTCAGCTTTCAGACATTATTCAAATAAGAATATATATAACTACAACATAATACAACTATAATACAACTTTAATACAATTTCGTAAGTATATTGTATGTCATATCTTCTTCTTTTTCTTCTTCTTCGATTTCTTCTTCTTCTTCTTCTTCTTCAATTTTTAATCTGAAATTCAGCCAAAATCAAGTATAATCTTCATCAAACACCCTCAAAATTGAGATATAAACTCCAAAGAATATTCTCAGTTGTTTGCAACAACACCAAAAATAAATAATAGTTTTTAAAAACCCAAATTCGAATTCAAAACTTAGAAGCTTTTTAATGATTGTCAATGGTGGAGAATCAAACACCTTTAGAATTTATTGATTGACAATTGTAATTCAAACATCAATTGTGCAACATGAAAGTAAATTGTTAGGTTAAAACTCTATAGTAAAATGATTAAAATCTATTGATGAATTTCATTAAAACTCTATACAACAAGAAAGCATAACAAAAGAGAACGTCAAAGGAAGAAAAATTTGGGAAAAAACAGAGAAGGATAGATAGAGTGAGGAAGAGAGAGAGAGGGGGAGGGGGGGCAGGTATAAAAGGATGGGAAATAACTGATATTCCTTATTCAATTCCTAATATAAATGGATACTCATTTAAAACTTATTTGTATATAATTGGTAAATTGTATATGACCATGTAATTAAGTTAAAACTTGATTGGGGAGGATAATTAAATTTCATATGTAGTATAGAAAGGTAAAAATTCCTTATTTAAACAAAAACTCTTTTAGGAACATACATGATGAAATAATATTAAATAGAGTAAAATATTTTTATCTAACATCATGAACCACCACAACTTATTGATTTTTTAAATAAAATTTTACGTAAATATTCTATTTGTTCCTATTTAGAGGTTTTATATACCCATTAAGAAAATATTAAAAAGAAGAGTAATTTGACTAATTTATCCCTAATTAACCATTTATCTATTTACGTGCTTCTTAATCATACAATTAACAATTAATATTAAAGGTAAAATTGAAAAAGAATTAAGTAATTAATTTTCTCTTTATTCTTTAAAATGGCAAGTACTCCCTTCATTCACTTTTATTCGTCAACATTTGACGTTACGTGTTTCTTAAGAAATAATCATAAATAGTCTCTTAGCATTTCAAAAATTCATGAGAAATGAGTAATTAATGAAAAAGGTAAAACAACAAAAAATAAAAATTATATTTTTCTTGATTTGCTAAGATTAATAAGTAACAGTAAAAATTTATTTTAACATAGTAGATAAGTAAAAGTGAACGGAAGTAATATTTTGAAAATAACTATGTTTGGTATATATAAAAACTAAATGAGGACGGATAAAGTAAATTTTACATGTAATTTATGAAATTTCCTCATACATCGTATTCACGTAGTTAAATACATGCTATATTAACCTTTTACATAAAACTTTTATTAAACTATATATATATATATAATAATTAATTTATTGTTAAATTATTATTCTCTTGTAGCAACCCACTTACCCCAACAGTCGGGCAATCCTGATCCCACAATCATGTATCTACCATTCATATGCATAATACATCCATCCATATCTTTCACATACATACATACATACATACATACATATACATTCATCTCCCTACCCACCCCCTTTCAACAAACAACCCCCCCTCCACAGCCAAATATAAAAAAAGGAAAAATAAATAAATAAAAGAGTCCAAAGGTGGGGGCTTTCTAATATTTTAAAGTAGAAAAAATGGTGTGCCTTGTGCCTTAGAAAAATTATGTAAATTCATTGAAACAGTAGCCAAAGCTGATCTCATCAATTAATATTGACTCCAACAAACAATTTCTCTATATATTCTCTCATTTGCCTCCATTTCTTCTCTTCAAACCATTCCCTTTAATTCCTTTCCTTACTTCTCTATTATCTCTTAAAATTTCCTTATAATGGGTGAGGTAAATTCATACTTCTCTATCTCAAAAACCCTTTAAATTCTTTCACAAAATCTCAGTTTAATTCCAATTTCATATTCATAATAATACTCAAAGTTTTGATTTTTTTTTCTTTTTTGAGTTTCAGAAAAAAGAAGAAACTAAAGCAGAAGGAGAAGAAAAGAAGAATGACGCCGGCGGCGAGAAAAAGTCCGCCGGTGACGCTGCCGGTGGAAAAAAGGACGACGGCCCTACCGCCATAGTATTAAAGCTTGACTTACATTGTGAAGGCTGTGCTAAAAAAGTCAAACGTTCAATTCGCCATTACGAAGGTGATCATTAACAAAATAATATACACAAAACATCATTCATTACATCACTAATTAATCTATTTGGTTTAGAACTTGGAAATTAAACCATTTACTGATAATGGTTTAAATTTTCAATTTGTTTAAAAAATTAGTGAATATTTTAGTTTGTTCCTTGTATTCGCCGGCACATAGTACTTTACGTTTTTCTCAAGGAACTATCATTGGTAGATCCGCATTTACTAGCAAAATTTTTCATCTTTTTGCTTTGAAAATTTTAATCAATAATTAAGAATTATAATTAAAATTTTCTATACCAGTAACTTAAATAATTATCAATGTAATTTAACTGATTCTAGTAAATTATCATTATATTTTCATTACTATATTAAACTTTGATTTTAAAAGTAATATATTGTTATTGCTCAATTTTACTTGCATAAAAAGTTAATATATTGTCAGTTCACAAAACTTAAACACTTCGAATTATTGATTTTTTTGGGTTGAAAATGAAGGAGTAAATGACGTGAAGGCAGATTGTGGCAGTGGAAAATTGACGGTAAAAGGGAACGTGGACCCCACATGGCTACGAGAAAAAGTAGAGAGCAAAACAAAGAAGAAGGTGGAGCTTGTTTCTCCTCAGCCGAAGAAGGACGGCGGCGGTGGCGGTGGCGGTGGCGGAGATAAAAAGCCCGATGGGAAAAAGCCTGAGGAAAAAAAGGCAGAGGAGAAAAAATCCGAAGATAAGAAGCCTAAAGAGGTAATTTCACTTTTCTCCCACGTACTGCTTTCCAGTTTCGTTCCTAAACAATAAAGTTAGTAACCGATTCTATTAATTAATTTCTCTATATTTTATTATATTTAATAAAATTTGGTATTATTAGTTGAACTATTTCTGATTATATTTTTTTCCTTTTTTTTTAATTTGTATATTTAGCCACAAGTTAGTACAGTGGTTTTGAAGATTCGGTTGCATTGTGACGGGTGCGCGCACAAAATAAAGCGAATTATAAAGAAGATTGATGGTAAGATAAACAACTATGTTGAATTAATTTATTGTCAATTAATTGTTTATTATTAATATAAAAGTAATTCAATTATTTATAAAAAAATTAGGTGTGGCATGCAATCACCTTGTGATTTTTTTAATTAATTATCACAGAAGTTGCAGGAATTATGCTGTTTATGGTGATTGACATTATATATTTTTTTAATTATTTACTTCTTTATTGACAGGGGTAGAAGAAGTCAAAGTAGATTCGGAAAAAGATTTGGTTACGGTAAAGGGAACAATGGACTTAAAAGAGCTAATTCCTTACTTGAAAGATAAATTGAAACGAAATGTAGAAATTGTTCCACCAAAGAAAGATGATGGAGGTGGTGAAAAGAAAGGCAAAGAAGCCGGCGGTGACGGTGACGGTGGCGGAGAGAAGAAAGAGAAAGGAGGCAGCGGCGGCAGTGGTGAAGATAAGAAGGAGAAAGCGAGCAACAACGGGAAGAAAGAGGGTGAATCAAAAGCCGAAGGAAGTAAAAGTATAGAGACAAAAGCCGAGATAAATAAAATGGAATACTATGGTTATAATCCACAAACACATTACGCAATGCCTATGTATAACCAAAGTTACATGAACCAAGATTATGGTGTGACAATGTATGATCATGGTTATAACGCACATACGGGCTATGTCATGGAGTATGGCCACCATCCGCCATCATACGTGCCACCATCACCACCACCAACATACTTGAACAACGCACCTCAAATGTTCAGTGACGAAAATCCTAATGGTTGTTCAGTCATGTGACATAAACAATCATGTGTTACATCGTCTCATGCATTGAGGGAGAGAGTTCAAGAAAATTTGTAAATACATCAAAATACACCGTCTCAAGGGAATGTCTCAGTACTAAGAGAACACAATAAACCATAGCATTACTAGTTCGAATGAGAAACTTTCCCTACTTTGTGTCAAGTGTGTGAAAAGAATCACATATAAGGAGACTTTTAAAAAAATCATGAAATGTACACGAAACGGTACATATGAGGGCCTCACTTGTAAGATTATATTGAGTATACAAAAAATGGTAATATAAAAAGACACAGGTCAATAGGTTAGAGAAGAATGGTTAAACCGCCGGCTTGGCGGTTTAATTAGGTTATCATATAGTTAGGTTTATATTTTGACTTGTATGTTATTAGCTAGTAATAATATACTTATTCAATTTTGTGCCCACATATATAATTTTCTTTAATTCTGTCTTTGTTCATTTTTAATATTATCTCATTGTGTACATGTAAGCATTCATGTCTTAACTACGGTGGGTAATAGACCACTTGGCACACGAATATTAATAATATCAATATTCATAAATTAAATTGTTAGATTTGGCAAATAAGGACATGAGAATATGGTTTCCAGTCACATCTTACGTTTATGTTAATGGTAGTTGGATTAGCACCATCAACAAATTAGACAAAATTATATGTAATAGAAAAAGTGTTTAGTTCTCAAATGATGCTGTTAAACTAATAAAGGACCTAAAGTCGAAGTCCCAAAATATGTTAGAACTAATTTAAATTTTTGGAGGAGAAGTACTTGATTAATTTTTCCTTCCAAAGTGTCTTAATGTGACAATTGTACGTGAATAATGTTTTTATATACATACATAGATAGTCTATACATATATTTTTATTTGTAGAATTTCGCAAATTTAGAGTCTAACATAACACATGGCACCCACAAAGTCACGTATCCATCATATATAAAAGCATATACTAGTATATAGATATGTATTAATATTGTGTAAAAAGTATATTTAAATGTGTATAAATATTGTAGCTAATAGTGACAAACTTATGATGTTATTTTCAGTTAATTTTTTTATTCATAATCAGTCGAAATCTACTTCATATTTTGTACACAACCTTCTGAGCCAATTTTCAACATGTCTAAACAACACTCGGTCCAAATTCTCACAACTGGCATGAGATTCATGTACTTTATAGTTAGTCAATTAGTGTATCACCATTTTTGTAATAAATTGCATTTGAGAAATGGCATCCAAGAAAAAAGTTGGCAACTCCTCCTTTGGATTTTCAAATCGAATATTAGTAACTAGCTAGGGCTCGGGCTCGGGCGACATGTTAATGCTCTATTGCACTTGAACAATCCACAAAAATGACTTCATCAATTAATCAATTACAAATACTTAAAGTTGCCATACAACATTGACTCACATACCTTCTTACCTTTTAAGTCTTTGAAACATTTGGATAACTTGTAATTGAAATATTTATGATATAATTCGTGCCAGTGTTAGCGTCAACTATACAACACAACAAGCAGTTGAGCTTTCTTATCTAGCAGCCTCATATCAAAAAATACCAAGACGAATCATGATCCCTCTGAAATGGATACCCCTAAGCATAACTCATATAAGTTAAATACGGACGGGGCACACTCATCCACAACGACTACGGAAGGTATTGGAGGACTAATTAGGTATCACTAAGGAGATTGGATTGTGGGTTTCTCAGGGAACATACCAGGCAACACTTCACTTTCAGTAGAACTGTATGCATTGATACATGGGCTTAGAATAGCAATTCAACATAATCTATCACCACTCCAAGTGGAGATGGACGCAAAGGAAGTTATCACTATGTTACATTGTAACAATATAATATACGCTACATGCTACTTGATTGCAGGCACCTTCTACTGAAGCTATATAACTCAGTCGTACAATATGCCTACAAAGAACAAAATAGGGTTGCAGATCAATTAGCTAAAGCAGGCAACACTTTGGAAAGCAATTTTACAATACAAGTTTTTGATGCAACACCAGCTTTTGTTGAAAAACTTTTGGAAGATGATAAGCAAAGGATAACAATTACGCACTCAATATCTACAACGGCATGCGCATTAGGAGATCAAAATGTTGTTTCAGCTTGGAGGAGCAACGACGCAGTTCACAATGGAAACGCTATTGTACATCAACCGCTATCAACCTTATCATGTTGTCGTGATGATAGTTCTGTTAGGAATACCACAAACAATGTAACCACTATTAATAATAGTTTAGTTTGTAATATTGTGCCACCTAGGCACCACTCTCTCTGTATGCATATTCTTCAATTAATGAAACTTATCTTTTGTACCCAAAAAAAAAAAAAAAAAAAAAAAAAAAAAAAAAAGCTAGCTAGGGTAAACATTTTCAAAGTTGCAATAAGTTGTGATAGAAAATAAAAGATGGCATTAATAATGTGGTGCTGAATTTTCTTCAAGCCAATGGCTTAGAGCCTGAAGCTGCCTTTTCTAATTCCCATCAAGAGTTTGTTGATATAAAGCAATTAGTCAAATCAGCTATTATGAACCACTATTTCCCATCTTACACTTTTACAGGATCTGTACAATAGGTGCTGCACAATAATTCACATATATATTAATTGTCTATATAATACTATCACGGTAGGTAACCGAGCGTATTTCTTTTTGTATCAATAGTACTAATATTATTCTTAGAGTTCTATTACTACATTTTTTTTTTCTTTTGCTTCGACTATTTTATTATCTTTCTATTGTTGCTGCTCCATTTTTTCCACTACCGTATTTCTTTCACAAAATTGTTGTGGTTATGATTTCTTTGAGCCGAGGGTCTATCGGAAACATCCTCTCTACCTTCACAAGGTAGGGTTAACGTCTGCATCTATACTATTCTCCCAAACACCACTTATAAGATTACACTAGATATATTATTGTCGTTGTTGATATTAATTGTCTAGACAACTAAATTTAACTATTTTACAAAGACTTTAATGTTACATATAACTTATGGTATTTTTTCCCAACAAAGATAAACCTCTAGGTCTTTCACAAAATTAATGGCTGTGCACAAATGTTTAAGCGAAATAAATGTCACAATCCGAAATTCTCACCGTTGGGACCGTGATGGCGCCTAACGCTGAACTCGCTAGGCAAGCCAACGTGAATATTCAAATTTTTATTAATCCTTAATTATTAGACGAATACGGGTGAAATACAATATTTTGCATAAATAAAAGTATGAAAATGAAACAGACTATATATCTATAACTTAATCCACTGCTTTTTCGAAATACCAAAACAACCAAATCCCAGATCTTTGGAGTCACAATATCACGGACTATCTACGAATAATACATGTAATGGTCTGAAAGAAGCAAATACATCTGTTTCTGAATTAACTAGAACAGAAATAAAGAAGTAGAAGGGGACGCCAAGGCCTGCGGATGCCTGCAGGACTACCTCGGTGTCTCCGACTGGGCTGAAGGCAGCCTCCTAACTCTAATGTCCAAAGGGTCCTGTACCGGGATCTGCACAACAAAAGATGTGCAGGTGTAGTATCAGTACAACCGACCCCATGTACTGAGTAAGTGTCGAGCCTAACCTCGGCGAAGTAGTGACGAGGCTAGGACACGACAATCAAGACAACCTGTGCAATTTAATAATATTCGGAAGAAAGAATAACAACAAGAACCAGTTAAGTACAAGGGAAAAAGGGAAACATGCTGGGGGAAAGCAATATCATATAACAAAAATAACGAAATAAGACAACAATTCAATTATCTAAGTAACAGCAGGAAATAACAATCACAGAGAAAATAGTGCACGACATCACTCTTCGTGCTTTTACTCTCATCCTCACCAAATAATAATGTAAAAGCAAGTGCACGGCATCACCCTTCGTGATTTTACTCTCATCCTCACCAATTAATAAATAGAAACGACAAGACATCACCCTTCGTGCTTTTAATATCATAATGTGGCACGGCATCACCCTTCGTGCTTTTACACTCTCATCCTCGCAATAATCAATACACAACATCACCCTTCGTGATTTACACTCTTCCTCAAAATAATCAATACACGACATCACCCTTCGTGCTTTACACTCTTCCTCACCCAAACAATATCAATAGCAGAAGTTTGGCAAGGAAAAATCAACAATATGAATCATAAATCATAACATCCCGGCAAGGGAACAACAGTAAAAATATCACTATCCCGGCAAGGGACACATCTATAAACAATCTCGATCAATTACATATCTTTACATAAGATTCCTTAACCGAACAAATACTCAACAACATCCATTACCAAGAATTTCCTCCGAATGAACAACCACTAAAGTGAAATTCAAGCTATAACACAATAAGTATCAAGAAAAATCACATAATTCATAATTTCTGACTCACGGGCGTGCTTGACACCAGTGTATAGGTACTCGTCACCTCACCTATACGTTGAACATGGTATAAACACATAGCAAATAAGACTCAACACCTATTCCCTCAAGCTAAAGTTAGGCCAAACACTTACCTCGACTTCCACGACCAAAGTCAAGCCTCAATCACCATTTTTTCTTTTGAACTCAACTCCAAATCGATTGTATCTAGACATAATTGACTCAATAGAATCAATAAACGCTAAATAATTCAATTTCAATACTTAATTACAGATTTCCTATCATTCTTCCCAAAAAGTCAAAAATCGACCCCGGGTCCGGTTGGTCAAAACACGAGGTTCGGACAAAAACCCGATTACTCAGTCACCCAAGAGCCCGAATATGTATTTAGTTTTGAAATTCGACCCCAAAACGAGGTCTAAATTCTAATTATACAATAAGCCCTAACTCTACCCAAATCCCTAATTTTCTACCCTTAAGAACATGCTTTAGGTCTAGAAATCTAATGGGTGTTAATGGAAATGGAAGAAAATGAGTCTAAGAGTACATACCTATGAATTTGCAGTGAAGTTCCCTTTCAAAAATCGCCCCAATTTGGAGTTTGGAAGAAGAAGTTATGAGTTTTTGAAGAATGCCCGCTTTTGCTACTGTTTTAAAAAAAACCCTGGACACTTACTATATGCGTTCACATCAGGGGGGTGCGTTCGCATAGAACAAAATGACCCTCCACCTATTTTACTCTATGCGTTCGCATCTGGGGGGGTGCGTTCTCATAGAACAAAATGACCTCCCACCTATCGTACTCTATGCGTTTGCATATAGGGGGTGTGTTCGCATAGAACAAAATGCTCCCCCACCTATTTTACTCTATGCGTTCGCATCTGGGGGGTGCGTTCGCATAGAAAAAAATGACCCCCCCCTCCCACCTATTTTACTCTATGCGTTCGCGTCTGGAGGGTGCGTTTGCATAGAACAAAATAGCTGTGCACCAGCAACAGCAAAGACACCAGATTTTCTAAGTAGAAATCACCCTAACGCCTATCCGAAACTCACCCGAGCCCTCGGGGATCCAAACCAAACATGTACACAACCTCAAAAAGATCCTACAGACTTACTCGTGCGATCAAATCGCCAAAATAACATCTTAAACAACGAATTGAGCATAGAAATCAAAGAAACATCTCAAAACTTTCAAAGTTTCAAATTTTACAAATACGAGTCCGAATCACGTCAAACGACCTCTGTTCCTTACCAAATTTTACAGATATATCATAATTATCATATTGAACCTGTACCGGGCTCCGGAACCAAAATACGGGCCAGATACCATAAATTTCAAATATAACCAAATTTTTAAAAACTCTTATATTTTCAGTAAAACAATTTCTTTCAAAAATTTGTTTCTCGGGCTTGGAACCTCGAAATTCGATTCCGGGCATACGCCCAAGTTCCATATTTTTCTACGGATCCTCCGGTACTGTCAAATCACGGGTCCGGGTCTGTTTACCCAAAATGTTGACCGAAGTCAACTTAAATTCAATTTTAAAGGCAAAACTAGCATTTTTCTCAATTTTTCATAAAAGCTTCCCGGCTATACGCCCGGGCTGCGCACGCAAAATGAGATGAAATAAAAGGAGGTTTTCAAGGCCTCGGAACACCGTTTGACTTGTAAAAATGAGAAATGACTTTTTGGGTCATCACAATAAAAAAGAATCAATTTATATTCATTGATAATGTAACATGCATGTTGTAATAAGTAATATTTTTTTTTTCAAGTACTAATTCTATCTATATACGGTGGATATCGGATTCGTCTATTGTATGATCTGTCGAGACTGAAACGTGACAGGTCGAAACTCAACCCTGGATTATATCAAACCAAGGCGCGAAGTTAAATCGTTGAGCTTGTGACTTCAGGACCGAACAAGATCGAGGGAACTTTGTCGAGCCAAATAACAGAAGGCCGAAATATCCACGATCAGTTAGAGATGAAGGCGAAAATCTCAGCACATATCAAGGAGAGGCTGATTAATTAGCAATTCATGAGATTTTTTACCTTTTATAGAATTGTATCAAGAGTAGGGCTCCCCTACTATATAAAAGGGGGTATGATCATTTGTAAACCATATTGAAAAAGACATCCCAAAGCAATACATTGTTATTTCTAGTTCTTGTTATCTTGTCATTTTATTCCAACATCGATTGAGGCATTTCTTGACTTGAGAGTGACCAACCTTCAAAGCTAAGTTTGTCCAATTTTGAGTGGTTTGCATTTATTTTTTATCATTAATTTTAATATTAATCTGTTATTTCAATTTGTATCAACTTATATCACATATTCTTAAAACCGCGTATAACTTCAATTGTTATCCGATTTTTAGGTGAACACTATCTATTACAAACGGTTAAAATAATTATTTTTTTAGTGACTCAACAACAATCAATGAAGAAGTTGAACTCAACTATAAAACATTTCCTAACTGTCACATGAATCACGAAGAATAGCTTAAAACGGCCTATTATCCTTTTCTAGAAATTTCAAACCTTTACATATATATTAGCTTAAGGTTTAAATTAAGCAAACATTTAAGACATTAAACTCTAGAAGTAATAGGAAGTTTGTTAGGAGAATTCCAGAGAATTCCAAAATGATAAAAGTGGCTTTTGGGCAGTTGGTTTAGCTGAGAAAAATGGGTGTGATTAACCTCTAAACAACCAACTACAATATCCCTTAATTAATCAATTATTGGCCTTTTAAGAAAAAATCAAATACCAGAAGCATTCTTAATTTAATAAAAATTCCAAATAAATCGCCCTTTAATCACTGCAAATAGCTCTAATATTTTTTTCCCCTCCAAAGCACGTAGCTGTTTGCATGAAAATATCTATTGGATTTTGCCTTTTCATTACAATAAGGGTTAAGGCCTTAATTAAGCAAATGCTAGGGTTTAACTTCAAGTGGATTTTGGACAAGACGTTTTTATTTTTTAAAATTAGTTTTCATGGTTTGGTTGGTCATGATGTTGATCAGGTTATCTAATTAAGATACTTAATTGAATATAAAAAATTATTTTCCATATTATTCAAGAAATTGACCCTTGTTAACTTCCTTCAGCCATGATAATTGAAGAAAATCAATATTTAGAGCATCAAGAGAGTTGCTATTCTTTTGTCTATCGTAGAGCCATTTGTTAAAAAGTTCATTCTTGTTTCTGAATAAATAGGGTTCTACGGCCTCATTTGTTTTTTTTAAGATTAAGACGTCTGAATTTGAATACACGTCTGAATATCAAGATGTGTATTAAGATTAAGACATCTGAATTTGAATACATATCTGAATATTAAAATGTGTATTAAGATCTGAATACTAAATGATTAAGACTGTTTGATTTTTAACATCTGAAGATATAAACTTTAGGTTTATTTGAAATTAATAAACATAAAATTCAAATAAAATACTAATTAATTTAATATTCCATCACTAAAATATATAACTTTTAAAATATGATAGTTGCTGGTGGTGATGGCTAACGGTAGTGCTTGTGAATGCTGACTAAAAGCGGTGGTTGGTGGTAGATTTGGTTGATGGTGGTAGTTTAGTAGTAGCTAGTGGTGATTGGTAGTGGTATCTATTGTGATTGAGGATGGCGGTGATAGTTAATAATGGTGGATGGTGGTGATGGTAGTTGTGATTGAGGAAGATGGCGGTGGGTGGTAGTAGTTTATAATGATGGGCAAAGCCAGCTATGTTGTTGATGATGATGTGGTGGTCAGTTGTGGTAGTTGAGGTGGATGAGTGTTGGTTGCCGTTGAGAATGATGGTGGTGGGAGTGGTAGGGATGGTGGGTGGTGGTAGTCGACAATGATGGCAGCTATGATGGAGGATGGTGGTGGTGGGTGGCATGGTGGTGATTGAGTATGGTGGTGGTGGGTGGCATGGTGATACGTAGTTGACAATGGTAGGCGATGGCGTAATAATGAATATGGATAATAGCATCTTAATGAAATTAAGTCTCTGTTATGAATCTTAATCATACAGACCTATCAGACCCATTAAGTGGTTATGAAGTAAAAAAAAAAAACACACTAAATGATTAAGATATGAATAATTAAGATTCAGATTTTAAAAATAAACGTACTTAATATCTGAAATCTGAATGATTAAGATTTAGATCTCTATTAAGTGCAAACAAATGAGGCCTAAGTATATCTAATTTTATTTATATCTGTTTTCACATATATAAAATCAGATTTGACTATAAAATTTTGACTATTGTTTCTGTGCATTATTAAACCAAAATATGTTAACTTTCCATGCAGCATATGCATGAATTGCATGCAATACAATTTTTTGTTTGGCAATCAGGGAACTGTTGGTTGAAGACTTGTTTAATTAAACTCTAATACTTGGTTTATTTTTTCTTATTAAATAGTTCATCGCTAGTCCAATCGATGGTAGCAGGTCACGTCAAGGCGGATTAAGGATTTGAAGCGTATGAGTTCTTATAATAAATTCAAGTTAATATACAATAAAAATTAGATTTACAGTCAAATATTTATAGATGGTTATCTTAATACTTGTACATGATCTAAGCAAAGCCATTTTTTTTGTATCAAATTCGATATAGAAAAAATATATTATGTTGTTGGGTGACCAGGATCTAAAAAAAGAATTACTTAAAGAGTTTTTATTTTAAAATAATTTGTCTTTTAATAATCATGTTTTAATATACTTGGTTAGAGATAACGAGATATAACTCAGAGGGTGTAAGTGTAAAATTTTCATAATATAGGATATGTAAGTGGTTAACTTTAAAACACAAACTTAGAAGGTCTAAATGACATTTAGAGAATGTGACTTATAACTCGCGTTCTCTGAATGCGACTTATAATTCGCACTTAAAAGCAAAATCGTCTTAGGTTAATGCAACTTATAAATCATTTGGTTACGTCTTATAAATTGCATTAACTGGCCACTTATAAATCATCGTTACTTAAATGCGATAAATTGATTTAATGCATTTCGACTATCCAAAATCACGATTACTTATCAAATGTCAGCAATCAAGAATTCTTTAGCTCATTTTCTTAAAGAATCCATCAAGGTCCCATCTTTCCGTGAAATACGCGAAAACATGGATAGTGATTAGTGAGGATTAATTAACTATCAAATTATTAGCAAGTCCGAATTCCAAAAGGCCAGTCATCGTATTAAACAATCCATTAAATATGTCGCTTACACTCAATTCATAATTAAATTAAATACATTATAAAACTAAATGCAAAATCCAGTTGCTAACACTCTATGTCGCTATCTAAAATTTAGAACGCATAGGATACAAATCCTGACATTCACTACTAGAAATTCGGTAAATACCAACCAGAAAAATCGACCAACGTTGGTCGGTTGCCAATTACCGACCAAAACGCGTCTAAATACGCTTGGTCGCTATTTTGATGGTCATTTTAATATACCGACCAAGGTTGGTCGGTATGTTAAAATGACCATCTGAAGAATTTAAAAAACTTACCGACCAACTTTGGTCGGAAACATATTTTAATAATTTAATTTTATTGGTCGGTTTATTTAAATTATATTTTTTATTAATTATTAAATTTTAAAAAATACCGACCAAAGTTGGTCGGTAAATGAAAATATAATATTTTAAAAAAAAATTAAAATTTAACAATACCGATCAAAGTTGGTCGGTAATGTTGAATTCTGGGAATTCCTTGTTCATTAACCGACCAACTTTGGTCGGTAATTGTAATTTTTTTTTTAATGATTACCGACCAACTTTGGTCGGTAATTTGCAGAAAAATATTTTTTTTTATTAGAAACCGACCAACTTTGATCGGTTTTCTGGGTTTTAATTTTGACATAAAATGTCTGTTTTGGCAGCTACACTACCTGCCAGCATACCAAAATCCCTAATAGCAACATAAAATAACAACAACAACAACAACAACAACAATCAATAAATACATTAAACTAACAAATTAAAGATCAATTGAACTAAAAAATCCAAAATCAAGTTAAAACTTATTACAACTAGTTCAAAACTGTTTCTATTTGTCTACTTCAAAGTATATAAAGTCAAGGAATATTTTCTACAACATCATCATCACCGTCTGATGAACTTTTATTTACAAGATGGTATAGAGAAGGGTCTTGTGGAGGACGGGAAGAACGACCACTGGGAGGACGGGAGGAACGATCACGGGGAGGACATGAGGAACGATCACGTGCAGACCGAGCCTCTGGTGATGACTCCACGAGACCGGGGTAACGGAAAAGCTCCAGTAGATAGGAGAGTTCTGATCTGAGCTTGCATGCCAAGGAATTGAGCATCTCTAACCCTCTCTCTTTCCTTGGCCGCTTCTAGCTCGGATGTGAGCTTTGTCACAGTCTCCCACATAGCGGAGAGGCTCTCCCCATTAAGTTGCTCGCCTTGCGAGGAAGTCCCTATTCCTTGCGTTCCACACTTATAACGATGGAAATTTTTAGTAGGAAGCCTGTATACCTTCCCCCATTTTGGACCGCCAACAGACTCCATCCATATTCTTTCAGCATCCTCGTCCGAAGGTTGGATTGGCTCGCCTGATTCACCAGCTGGCTGAGTGCGGATGAATTCCTCCACGTTAGTTTGGTAGCGACCCTAAATGAAAATTTAAATTGAATTAGTATTTCAAAATTTATATAAAAGTAAATTAAAATACTTAAAGTAAAGTGAAAGCTTATATAAACAGTCGTTGCTCGGTCCTCGACCCACCTTTCTTGATCCGTCTCTTTCTTCTTCTTTACAATATGCGTCTCCTTGAATAGCTCATCATGGTTCATTGGATGCCCCAACTTCTTTTCCTGAAAATAAATTAATTTAGTTAATAAACAGAATAGATATACTTTGAAAATTAAAATAATTTAAGCAATTACGTACCAATCTTCTTTTTATTGTCCCTAGGCTGATCGTACCTCCAGTGTGCAAGGAGCCTCCCTTCTCAGATGCGCGAGCTTTCTTTCCTTTCGCTCTTCTCTAAGAACTTTGCGGTAAGACATTGCCTTTGCAAATCATCCCATAAATTTTGAAGTAACCAATCAAGCTCCTTGTTCTTCTTTCTAGTATCGGAGAAAGTATCCGACAATCGCTTGCGAGCTTTATGATGAAAATTTGCAGCCACTTCCGCGCTATAGCAGTGTTCCCATACACACTTGCTCATAAATATAAATTATTAAACTGCTTAAAAGAACATTTATGTCTTAAATTGATTGAAAATTTGCTCCTTCAGCGAGAATGGGAAATTAGTCCAAGTCGCATAAGGGCCATCATAAAGCTTTCTGATGGATTTGGTGATTATCCTCGTAGTCTTATTACTCGAGATGAACATGAAATTTAACAATAAAAATACAGTAATATCTTAGTAAAAATGTTACAAAACAATAAACACAAAAATAACAAATAACTCTTACCCATCACCCTCAGGGACTATGATGATCCTGCCATATTTATCATAATGCACTTCCTCGTCATCATCATCATCGTCTGAAACATGTGTATCAAAGGAATGTGTGGACGGTGTTGGGGGTTAGAGCTACTACCTCGCAGGCGAAGGCCTGAAATAGACGGAGTCGCTGATGAAGATAGTTGCTATCACTATGACTGCGACATATCTGGATGGACCCAAGTGACTGTGATACTGATGGCTATGACCCGAGTGGCTGTGACATGGATGGATGCGATCCATGTGGCTGTGATATGTAGGGATGTGATATAGATGGTTGCGATGCAGATGGCTGCGATCCACGTGGTCGTGAGGCAGCTAGACTGTATGTCGGACGTATAGTCCTATGGCCCTGTGATGAAAGACCTAGTGTCTGGATGAAGGTCTAGGGCTCGTGATGCTGTGGAGCTTAGTATAGCCGTGGGGTGGAGGATAAGACATATGCATCTCTGAAGAGGGTGGAAAACAGGGAGTATTATTATCTACCCTCCTCTTTTCCTTCCTGGCCTTTTCTCGACCCTGAGAACCAGTAGGGTCATTGTTACCTTGAGCCTTGCCTTCCATCTGCATAATATAATACATATTTATATTGAAACATATAAGAAACTATCTATAAAACGAGAGTTCTTTAAAAAACTAACTTTTTAAAGCTCATCGATGTATTGTTCCTCATCCGAGAATTCTTCGTCCTCACTTGTTTGAGCTTCATCAGTTGATTCTTCGTCCTCATTTTCTATAATTGTTAAAAACTTCTTCCAATATGCATTCAGGATGTTCCAAATCATTTTCTAACTGATCGTTCACTATTTGGTGAACACTGGAGATATCGTTTTGATATGCAACATCTAACACATTCTCGACTTCCATCCTACCTACATGCTTAGTTTTTATTACAACCCACTAATCAGACTTATTCCGTCACAATGGATAAGGAGCATAATACACTTGCCTAACATTATGTGCAATTGTGAAAGGATCATAGTGATCATACTCCTTCGTATGATTAACCTCAATTATGTTGTATTTGTTGTGTACTCTTGTACCTCTTGTTGGATTTGGGTCAAACCACTTGCATCTAAAGAGTATCAATTTCTTATATGGCCAACCTGTATATTCTAGTTCTATTATTTCCTTGAGCACACCATAATAATAAATATCTCCAACTTGGTTTCTATCACCACCTTGAACCCACACTCCGCTGTTGTTGCTATTTATATTTTTAGAGCAATCCTCTGTATGGAACTTATAACCATTCACTACGTACTTAGAAATTGTTGTGACCTGAAGCCTAGGTACCCAAGATATATCTTTCAAAAATTGATTTACACCATTATTTGAATTATTTACCTACATAGTGTTAAAAAGTTTCATAAGTTATCATAACTTACAAACATTATTTACCTACATAGTGTTATAACATTATCAGGATAAACTTACAATTTGTTTGAACCACGTAGCAAATCTCGTATGTACAATATCATGGACAAATTGACCCACCAAGTGACTGTGACACATCAAATATTTTTAGTAGTTGCATTAAGATGTAATCACAGTAAATTTTATATTTTGCTAACTAATAAATTAATACTTACTTGAGAAATAGTACAACTTCGGGACAATTTAGCAACACATGAAGTGTAGCTGACTTGTACTCCATATCATTCAAACTTCTCTTTCTATCATCCTTAGAACATCGGCCTGGTTGATTGAAAATGGACATTGGTGGATATAATGGATCATTCACACATTCGATTGTGTGCCTATTGGGCCTATCCCTGGAACATGACATGTTACTCTCAAAATAATAAGAACAAAAATGAGCAGTTTCCTTTGCAAGATAAGCTTCGCATATAGATCCTTCAATCTTATTCCTCTACTTAAAAAATTATTTGTATTTGCCAATTGTCCTACATAATGTCATGTTAGCCAAGAACATTCAAATAAAATAGAAAATTACATCAAACTTACAATATTACCTCTCAAAGGGATACATCCATAGCATTGAACAAACCCTCCAAGTCGTGCCTCGTGTACAAGGTGGATTGGAAGGTGTTCCATCACACCAAAAAAACCACATGGAAATATTTTTTCCATCTTACTAGAAGTTATATGAATGTTCTGATCCATCCGGAGTAGGTTTTCTTGTAGAACACAAGTCTTTGAAAAACAAACTAATATCTGTGATGAGTTTCCAGATTCTTTCAGGCAAACCACAAATGCAATAGACACTAAGGTCTCCATGAAAATATGACAGTCATGACTTTTCAAATGGCTCAACTTCCCTACCTCTATATCTACTTTTTTTCAAGATTCGACGCATAACCCTCAGGCATCTTCAATTTCATAACCCAATCACAAATTTGTCGTCTTTCCTCCAAAGTGAATGTGTAACTTGATTTGGGCTTGAACACCTTACCATTGTTTGCTGTCTGCAAGTATAATTCAGGTCGCCTGCAATATTCTTGTAAGTCCATTCTAGCCTTCGGGTTATCCTTTGTCTTACCTTTAACATCCATCACTGTGTTAAACAAATTGTTAAAATAATTCTTCTCAATATGCATGTGTCACACCTCTTTTTCGCACGCAACCTTATTATGAGGCTGAGTTAGAAGAGTTTTTCCAATTAAAGTGACGTTTTGAAAAGGGATTATT